>JBBMFX010077257.1:0-10353 GCA_037832545.1 Rhabdalestes septentrionalis
CACAGTGCCAGTAGGTGGTCTCAATAGCCATGCAGCAAGCATGTGCTCTGTACATGTGATTAAGGAATAGCATGGATATTCAAGTGTATTTGAATTGAATTTGTTTGTTTTTGTCAGTATTATGCTAAAATATACTTTGTTCAACTATATTTAATTTCCCTAAGAAGAGCCAACCTTCAATTTTGAAAATTCCCAGTTTATTCCCATAAATTCCCGTTAATTCCCATGAAAGTTTCCATTTTTGAAAATTCCGGGAATTTTGCAACCCTATCCATAATACATTTCAAGTCAACCAGGTGTAAACAGAAGCCCGAGGGCAGAATCCAAGTAGAACGATGAGTCAAAAACCAGAAACAAAAGTAACATAAGTGAGACTGAAGGTGTAAGTCATAGTAACAAAACAAGTTACCAACAATAGATCCAAAACAGCAAGGTAAACTAGAAGGTTTGGTGCCCCATAACAGGCCTGTGTGTAATCTAGGGTGAAATGAAAAAAATGAACACCTACCATACACAGTTTCTAGTTCTTCAATGCATGTTATGTACAGCCCTCAAATATCTTAATGAATGAAATATTCAAAATAAATACTTTGTCCTTTACATAGCTGAATATGCTGACAACAAAATCACAATTATCAATGGAAATCAAATGTATCAACCCATGGGAGTGTGGATAAAGAGTCTCACTCAAAATGTGCCCCCCCCCCAAAAAAATGCCACCCTATACCATTACTGACCCACTGCCAAACTGGTCATGCTGGAGGATGTTGCAGGCAGCAGAAGTTCTCCACGGCGTCTCCAGACTCTGTTACATCTGTCACATGTGCTCAGTGTGAACCTGCTTTCATCTGTGAAGAGCACAGGGCGCCAGTGGCGAATTTGCCAGTCTTGGTGTTCTCTGGCAAGTGCCAAACGTCCTGCATGGAGTTGGGCTGTCAGCACAACCCCCACCTGTGGACGTCGGGCCCTCATACCTCCCTCATGGAGTCTGTTTCTGATCGTTTGAACAGACACATGCACATTTGTGGCCTGCTGGAGGTCATTTTGCAGGGCTCTGGCAGAGCTCCCCTTGTTCCTCCGTGTACACGGGCGGAAGTAGCAGTCCTGCTGCTGGGTTGTTGCTCTCCTACGGCCTCCTCCATGTCTCCTGATGTTTTGGCCTGTCTCCTGGTAGTGCCTCCATGCTCTGGACTCTTCGCCGACAGACGCAGCAAACCTTCTTGCCACAACTGGAACGGATGTGCCGTCCTGGATGGAAGGCACCACCAGCATTATAAATGTCCAAAACATCATCCAGAAAACATAGGATTTGAGAAGAGGTCTGTGGTCACCACCTGCAGAACCACTCCTTTATTGGGGATGTCTTGCTATTTACCTTGATTTCCAGCTGTTGTTACATTACATTTGTGAAATTAATTGTCATTCGCTGTTGCTTTCTAAGAGGACAGTTTGAGGTGTGATTGACTTGGAGTTACATTGTGTTCTTTATTTTTTTGAGCAGTGGATTTACTGACTTTGATGTAATATATTTCGACACCATTTTCACATGCTGGGTTCATGATTGTGGATCTATGACTGTTAAATCAGGGCTGGAAGGAAAATATGTTTTAGATCAGGAGTTATGAGATGCGGACCAGCCTATTCCAGACCCTATTTTCTCTGCCACACACACATATACACACACACAAACACACACACACACACACACACACACACACACACACACACACACATACACACACAAACACCTTTTTCATAAAAAATATAAGCAGCAAGTATCTTTAGCGAGTATGTTTTTCTGCTGAAAGTTTTTGTTTTCTGATTTAATGTGCTAACAGAGAGAAGTGTTAACAATGTGTTTATTGTGTTAACTGGGAGTTTCAGAATGGGTTTGTTGTGGGATGCTCTTTTATAGAAAAACTCAGCAAGTCAGAACTGTTCACAGTGGTGAAATAAACCAGACACCTGCCTCGGAACCATTCATCTTAGAAACTTAAACAGTTACATTTAGAGGTGTCAGAATGTAACTTCTGCACCATTTGTAACCACGGACATCAGGACTGCTCTTCAGGATCTCTCACCATCGAAGGCATGTCTGTTGAGAAGTGTCCTCATCAAGAAGGCCTCTGAAGGTCCCTCAGTTTCACCTTCATATCCAAGGGGGCTCGACAGCATCTGCACATTTTGTGAAAACTGAGTGGATTGAGACTTACCCCCATCAATACTCACCACATATCTCAGGAGTACCAGCGAAAGTCTGTTCTCCACTTTTCCACTGTCTGGTATTAAAAATGTAATGTTTGGGACAGCAACACAGCACTGCTGATAATGAAAGCAGACAGTTAGTGGTGCACCTCTACATCCCTTGAAAAATCATATTCAGAGCTGTAAGTTTAGTCTGGGAGACCCTGAGAGATTCCTTCATTCTGTATTCATTCTGTATCTCACTGTGCATTGATAAGTGCTGAGAGCAGCACTCCAGTTCCACCAGCCACATGGTTCTGCCATGCTTTCTCACTTAAGGGCATTGCTGTTTGGTATTGGAACATAAGCTTTTGTTGCTAAAACATACCACACAATCAACTAAATACACCTGCATCTTGTAATCTTGCTTTTCATGGAAGGAAAACAGTTTTTGATTCACCCCTGTAGAAGTTATCTTGAAGCCTCAGGGATGAGCAGGACAACCTTGCACCAGCTAAAGCATAGAAACCTAAAGGCTGGATTATATGGAGGTTTCATAAGGCAAAATGAAACTCGTATTTTCCCATTTGTCGTTCGAGCTGTTCTCTCCTACATTTCCTTAGAGAATGGAAGCTTAAAATGAAATGGTTTGTTTTGTGTCAGGTTTCAAATGTGAAGAAAGCCAGAAGTTAATTGACAGTGAAATAAAATGGTGTAATTGGCAATTGGCTTTAAACATCCCCAAAAATCCCCAGGGCTTTTTAGTGTAGCATGCTGTGGAATTCATAAAGAGAGCATTAAAGTGTACAGTAGTCAGCAAGTACTCCCTCAATTTCTCTCTACCCCCTCAAACTCTCTGTCTCTCTCTCTCTTTGATTGGTGGCTTTGGGGGGGGAGTCATATATATGTTGGCATAAGACTCGCAACTAGGTGAATGTCCCAGTCCACCCCTCCTCCTCCGGGAAAATTGGCGCACAGGCCGGTAATGTGGTCTATTGTTCAGAGCGGCTGTTAGATGGTCCAGAGTTCAGGAATGTTTGAGCTTGGGCTTTACAGCTGAGACTCCATTAACCATTGGAAATTTTGTTTTAATTTATTGGCTTGTAAGAATTTCTTCGGTACAATAGACAGCTGATTATTGGCCAAATAAAAAGAATTTTCCTTCTGTAAACGTGTGCTACAGACAATGCTACTCTGAGTCAAATTTGCCACTGCGGGTGGTGTTTGAGTTGAGGGTGTCACGATTTCGATTTAAGCCAATCTCCGTGGATGCGCCGGGTCAGCTGAACATCTATGGGCATGATGGAGACTCTCTTGGCATGGATGGCGCATGGGTTCATGTCCTTGGGGTGGTGTAAGGGTGAATTGCAACTTGTTCAGGTGTGTCAGGGTTTCCTACATCTCTACTTATCAATCTCTGTCTTTGTGCTAAGTCAAATATTGCTTCTTCCATGGGTTTTTGGACATTACTTTTAGAACTTAATGAAATCATAGAGGAAAACGTCTCATGCCTTATAATGTGAATGAACCTGTGTCTTTGGGCTTGTAACAAAAAAATTTATTTTGGGGGAAATTATTTTAGGTGGCATAGTCATTCTAACATTTGCTCTTGTCCCTGCCTGTTTCTGGTACACAAGGAAAAAGAATTGTATCCATATTGTAGCGGAGTTGAGATGGGGAGGGTTCTCCCATCATGCACTGCTCCCTCCCCGAACTCTTCAGTGTTGTTTCTTTGTTATTTTGGGGGTATTTTGTGTAGTTGGGGGTTAAATGTGTTTATTGTGTTCTTTTGTGGTGGTTATGTGTGTTTGGGGTTGTTTTTTGAGGTTGTTTTATGTGTTTAAGAGTAGAGGTACACAGCCTACCATGAGTGTGAGTCATGGTAGATCTGTGTACTTGGGGGTGGGTTATTGTTGACATACAGCTGATGCTGATGCATAGTTTCATCCTTTGCATGCTCCAATTGTGAAAATCCCTTAAAATACACTCCAGGAGTTTCCCCACTTTGAGTTCCCCTACTCTCCTGAGTGTTCGTTGCCTCCCTTAGCGATCATTACAGTAATTTTAATGATAATGGAGAGTGCCATGGATTGTCTCATTAGAGTCATTATGGAGCATTCACTGTATGTTGAGAGTGAGCGTGAGATGTGTAGCTAGGTATATACTGAATGTGGGCCTGGCCATAATATGACACATTTTCACCCAATACGTTTCAATCTTCTCCCAATTGAAACAGCCTAGAACCAGTTGGAAGTGTACAATTACAGATAAAAGCTCATCTTTTTCCATGCAGTTTGGGTTAGTCTCCATCGCATAGGAATTATGCTGATTTTAAGTCTACTCTTCAAGATTAAGGACCAACATTATTAGGAATTAACAGTGGAGTCTATCAGTTGCATTGTAATTTTGAGTGGGTTGGATGAATTTTGAGAAAGAAAACCTCACTTTAGTTTTTCTGGAAGATCTAGACACTTACTGGTAAATGGGAGCGCCAGGACATTTACTGTAGAAATGCAAGTACAAGGGCTGTATGCCACATACAAGACCCCATGCTATAAAAGCATAGCATGGTGTCTTGTATAAGGCATGGTGCCTTTGTATTTGATGGATGAGGTCCTAAACGACCCCTCCTGACATCACAAATGTTAACAATTACATACCCCTATTTCCTCATGAATTCTTCTCCAAAGTTCTGGAGTGTGCTGTATATTACCATGTTAATCTATTTCTATCATTAAAAACATCTCATGACCCAAATCGGTCTAGATACAAAACAGCACATTCTATTTAAACTGCACTTTTTCACTGTCACTGAGGAGCTTCATTTGGCCAAAATGACTAAACTGTCTTTGGATATAATTCCTCTAGATCTTTCTACAGCTTTTGACAGTGTCAACCATCAGAACCTCCTTAAGAGTTGTATTTACAAAGAATCATGAAAAGGATCTGTGTCTGCTCCATTAAAACGAAACTCTTGTGTTGCCCAACACCCAGTGTTCTCAGCCCCCTTCTCTTTTCCTTATAGATTCACTCTCTCAGTGATGTAAAATCTTCACTATGTTTCTCTCACCACTGTTATGCTGATGCAAAGCAGATCCCCAGAGCATACAGATAATCCATTCTCAAGACCAAGACCTGTTTATCATTTTTAGAAATATTGTTATCACCCCCACATCAAAAGCATGAAATCTCAGTGTTCTCTTCGAAGAAATTGTATTTTCTCAATCAACTATCCCTCCAGAATATGCTGGTATCTTCTACCTCTCATCAGGTATTTGTTTATTCTTCACCACTGATACTACTCTGATACTTGTTCAGTCATTTGTCATCTCAAGACTGGACAACTCTAACTGGTGCCCAGCTGATTTTTCCTTTGAAGAGCACAAGACCTCTACAGATGATTCAGAATGCACTAGCATGTCTGGTCTTCAATTCACTGAACTTCTCACATACCCCTTACTAATACTAACTCTACACTGGCTCCCTATGGCTGCTTGCATTACATTTAAAACTCTACAAAGCCAAAAATTTTCTAGCTCCTTCTTAACTACAAGCCCTTCTCAGACCAGGAGTTACAGCTTGACCTCCTAAAGTGTCAAGCACAGCTCCACTTGACCCACCTGTTCTCAAAAGTCAAAGACATCCATCAAGCCTTTTTTTTAGCTTTTGCGCTGAACTTACTCTGACCTTCAGAACTGCTGAGACCTTTGCTGTATTCAAACCCTGGCACTTCTTCAGTGAGCAGTAAGGGATAACAACTATATGTTCATATCATTATTTAACTTACTTAACTCAAAATTCACAAACAACTTTGTGTGCATGCATGTGTGAAAAAGAAAAACGAAACTAAAAACTATTTTTTCTATTTTTCTAGGAATTAAATAAAACCAAAAAATTATTATATTTAAGTGTGGTATTGTTTTTTGGGGGTTTTTTTATTCCTTCGTCAAGTTGGGAAAATATTTGAATATTGTGTTTACTCAAGCCTCATTATGTTAAACTATGCAGCCCAGTTTGTATTCGAACTCTGATAAATAATCATGCCAACACCTTTTTCAATGTGTAATTATTTACATTTTTTGGAGAAAATTGGTATTATGTATGTTTCATGCAGATAATAGAGGACGAGTAGTTTCCTTATAAAAACTCATCACACAAAAAACACTACTTATGAGGATAGGAACCGAAGGAATCACAAGTCAAATAAAAAAGGTAGGGATTAAAGATAACACTAGGAAAAGACACACAAAGCTATATGTACACAAAGCAGGGGGTGAAAGCATCTAGGGAAGGAGAGCGGGAAGAACAGGTGAAAACAGAGGGCAGGACCAGTGCAGAACATGTGAATAACAACAACAGACCACATGTACTGGGAATCAGAAAGGTGAAAAGAACTAAACAGAATGTGACAGAAGTCCCCCCAGAGCACCTTTCCTGAGGTGCAAGTAATCAAAAACCATGGGAGGAGGCCCAGAGGAATGGGCAAAAATAGAACTGGAAGAAAATGGGATCGAACAGAAACAGACACAAGACAAACCCTAAGACAGATATTCTTACCTCAGAAAGGGGCATAAATACATGGACCAAATGGGGGTAAGTATTATACATGCATGAAGTAACAAACAAGGAAACAGTTCAACTCCAACTGCTAGAGTCACTGCTGAGGTTCCCTTGAGCAAAGTATGCACACACCTGCTCCACAGGTGCCTTATTCACTTAGTGAATGAGTTAAATGCAGAGAAAACATTTCAATGTGTGTTGTATGCATGTGACAAATAAAACTGGTATTTGTATTTGGTAGACAAGCTTAATGAATGGGACTGAAATGCAAAACAGAATCCAGATTCTAGGGTGAAAGTGCAGGCCGGTTAAATGGTTTAAGAGCTGGTACAGACTTGGTACACATTATTTGGGGTCTAGGAAAAGCTGCAGACTTGGCCAGAGCCACACCCTGGAATAGTGAATGGCAGGAGACCGGGAAACTAGGCTGGGTGTCCAGTGAGGCAGGCCCAGCTAGCCGGGCATACAGCGAGTAGACCGGACCAGTAGATCGGGAGGCGTGGGTGCTGGCTGCTTGAAACTAGTTGGAACCTGAGAACCAGCAATGAACTGCAGGTGTCATCTACAGTGGAAACCCTCTGAAGATGCCCTGAAGATGTGTCTTCCAGAACACTAGGGGCTGCTGGCATTGAAGTACTCTTCCTGATGTGCTTCCTCATCCAAGTCCAAATTGCTGGTACATGATAAAGCACAGAGGCAGGAACCAGTACTGAGACACATACAAGTTCAATGTTCAATGTCATGATTGTAAAGCCACACATCTCTAAAGTCATGGCATTAAAAAAAAACACAGGATCAGTGACCATCCTATGTACACTCTGCATGTGTTCATGTATAGTCTCGTAATCTATGTATAGTAACATAATTCATGTTATTTGTTATTTAGTGTGGTAAATATTTCATATCACATTCTTGCATACAGAGGGATGTTAAGACTTGATTTACTTTATTTCTACTGGGTTTTAATAATACCAACAGAAAATATACATTCATTTTGAAAATATCAGCATTTTTTGCATCCTGTTTTTACAGTGAACAAAATACTACACAACCATTAGAAAGTCAGTAATGCATGGAATGTAAATAAGTGTGTCGTTTGGGCCCCAGCTAGTGTTTGTCTGTTTTTTACACAACTGAGCTTATCAAGCAATGACTAATAGGCTATCCAGGGCTCCAGAAGAAGGATTGGCACACACAAGCATAGACAATGAGCATAAGGTGCTAAAAATTGTAATATGGTGTTTGGTAAATATTCTCCTACAGTAACCAACACACCATGTCCACTTCTGTTTAACATGTGATTTGCCTGACTGTTCGACAATCATGTTAGCAGCTATAGCTTGAGTTGTGGCTCAAGTAGGCCACATTATGTTCAGGAGGACGTCATATCTATTTTTCACAGCAAAACCAGTAGATGGCGCAGTGTCACTTCAAAGGGATGTCTATTGTTAGTGTGTCTCATGAGGTGTTTGGCACGGTTTCATTGTCGTTTAGCAGAAATCTTTCCCTCTGATAAACCTCTCAGTCCTTGAAACCATAGCACGGCCTTACTGTAGGGAAAGTGAGGAGAACAGGATCGGGTGCGCTACACTTCCCAAACAGCAGAGGGCGCGTGGGCCAACGTGAGGCTCCAAATAAAAGGCATTAAAACATGGAGGCGAGAGAATCCTCTGCAGCGCCTCATTCTCCAAACAGATTGTGCGTGGGCCCTTGCTACTGTTGTGTCTGTCAAGGTCACTATTTACTATTAATATCACAGCTGTTTTTAAGAAGATTTTGTTTCTTAAGATTGTTTCTTAAGATTATGGGTTCCTTAATGTGTTCCTCAATTTCTTTTGCTATGCGTAGACAGCTGTACCGCCATATTTAACAGTTTAGTGATCCTTAGTTGATATTTTGTATGAGAATCCAGGCCTGGAAGCCACATCACTGTAAAGTTTATCATACTCATGTAACACAGCAGAGACTACTCTGTTAATCACAAAGGATAGAATTTCATGTGTACATACTATTTAGTTTTACCAAATATGATTTAGGTTTTGCCTGAATCCATTCAGTCATTTCTACAGGCTACATGATTTATGCTAGAGACATGTCCCCCAGTGCTGTTTGTCAGGGTTCATTTTGCCTCTTTTTTGAAAGATCTGTAAGCGGGGTTCCATCGCCCAACACGTGTTTGAGAAGAAGCACACTGATTAGCAATTGGGTTTGTGAATATTGCTGATCAGGACCCCCATGGCCATCACATAGGTGGCAAAGCCCAGAACATAGATGTTAGCCAACATTATGGGCACAATTACTCTCAACTCACCCGTCTCTAGGTGCTGGTATACTGCAAGCACGGTTCACAGTCCACTCCGATGTTTGCCATGCTTGTGGTTCTGTGGTGGTTTGCTTTGATGAAGTAAAAACACATTTTGAATTGGTTAATATAACCCATCCAATAGAATATTTTTTCCTTGTTAAATAAGTTTAAAAAATGATTACATTATTAATCTGTCTGTGATACACTCCCTCATCAATATATATTAACTGATACATGGCTGGAGAAAAGCTGCGAGTGGTGAGCAGCCACCAGGAAATGGTATGCAAGGGTTTTGTATTTTTGTGTCTAATATCAAAACCTTAATGTTGTCTATCAACCTCCCAGTTAAAAAGACCACACAGACAATCAGCTGAAATTTGATATCAGCGTTGTTGCACAGAAAACGTGTCTTAGGAATGTGTTGCTGTTTTCATTCTACATGACTCTGAAGACATAAATCAATGGGGCAAAATTACATTCCACAATAGGGAGAGGGGAACTTAACCATGTTTCTGTAAAATGATGCAAGAACCTCTCCACCTGAGTGATGTTGCCAAAAATCCAGGAAACATCCTCCCAGAGAAAAACAGTCTTTCTGAATACCAGGTGGGCTCGTGAATAAGTCTGCAGCTGGTTAAGAGTGTGTGAATGACATTTAGTTTGGTTGTAATATTCTGCTTGTTGAAGTTAATAGTACTGATCTGTGTGTTGTATGTGTTGATTTATTGTACTGTCCCTCTGCTTGAAAGTCATTTTACTTGCTTGGTGGTAGAGGGACTTGTTTGTTAATCATTTTTATTGATTGGTCGTTGGCTAGAAGAATGACGTCTAACCTACCTGGGCCAGTATAGTAATAAATCCGTGTTTGCACAGTTCCAATCACGCACTGGGAAAATATTTGCTTTGAATCACAGCATACAAACTTGCATTTTTATGTGTTTCTTGAGTTGACAAGAAAGGTTTGGGAGTAGCTGCATTATTTAAAGATACATTCCAGTGTAAGCTAAATATTATTGGTGAGTTTAATTCATGTGAATGTCTCTGACCTATGCTAAAATTTCCAGGAATTGTACTTTTTTTTTATCTACAGACTGCCTGTCTAGACTTTATTAATGAATTCTCTGAAATGCTGGCAATCATTTTTGAAAACTTTATCTGCAAAGACATCAGTTTTGCTACTACAGATTTTGGACTTACCTCTGTCTGGTCATTGTTTTATTTATGGAATTACTAAACAGACTCTTTATATCTGCCCATATAACACATTTTTCTATAGCTGTTGTAAACACACATCTCCTGTGTCA
>JBBMFX010077268.1:0-10353 GCA_037832545.1 Rhabdalestes septentrionalis
TTTAGTCTGTGAATGCTCTAAACACAGAGATAAGTTCCCACCAGGAACTAACATTCACATTCATGCACAACCAAACAAAGTACTCATGAACAGAAGAGTTCTTCAGGCTGGGCGATGACTCAATGGCAGAGCAAAGAGGAAGCTCCCACTTCCTGTTTATATGCAGTGACACGCTCGTTCCCCTTGACCTTGATGCGTCACGTGGTAGTGCATGTGACAGCAATTTGGGACTGAGTTTGTTTTGTCCAAGATCCAGCAAAATCTTCTGAATAAAGTCAAATAAATATCTCATTGATTTGGGGTAGTCTAGGTGCAAAGCATAAATCAGGCCAAACAAAAGACAAAGAGCTTCAGGGTATGAAGACAGGTCATCCAAGACTATGTCGCCCTCAAGAATTACCGCAATGCTGGAAGTCTTTAGATGCAGATGGGCAGCCAGATTTGGGTGGTCCTCTGGAATGACTATGAGTATACCCACTGGCACCTGGTCAAAGTCCTCACCAGTGTCCAAGTCCTGTATTGAAATCAAAATGACACAGAGTGAGTGAGTGTCCATGCATGGGTAAAATTGTGAAAATGAGTGTGTGTATGTGTGCGCAAACAAAAAAAAAGGTTTTCTAACTTCACATTTTGGTTCCTCTCAAATTCTTCATTTATTAGTTCAGATACAGGATTTCAACTAGGATCCTACACATCTTATACTTTGCTTGGTACTGTATGTCAAGTGTACGTTGGAAAGTACTAACAAAACAAGTCCTGTGGAATTCATCGTCATCATCTCCCAGAAGCAAAGTGAGACATCACAGCACAATGGTTCGTGTGGCAGTGATGTTCTTTGAATTCAAACACAATTCCAGGGAAAAATTAGTCAATTTCTTTGCAGATAATAATAGTTGTATTTCATAAAAGTCATGAACATTTTCAAAACATACCATACATACTGTTCACAGATTCAGCATTTTAATAGTCACCTTAGTATCAATCTGGCAGAGAAAGCTATCAAGTGATTCACCCAATTTCCCCCTTTTGGACATCATTATTTGAATGAGCTGGGGTGTGTTAAGGTCTAATGCTTCATAGAACTGCTGGCGAAGGTTCTTGCTGGCAACTCTAAAGAACTCATCATAGATCTGAAAACAGACACAGCAATATGTGTGCATTAAAAAAATGACCCTATTTGAAGAAACTAATAGTTTAGTGTACACTTACAAACATCTATAAACACACGTTGGCACTTACTTGAGTTTCACTGGAGTGCTGGCCAGCGTTCTACCATCTTTTTAACAGGTGGCTGCTCTTCCACTAGCTCTTTCCTCCTTAGTGCAAATGTCTGCTCCATCTTCTTTTTCACTCTAATTACATCAGGCAAATGTTTTTTTGCCTCCATCTCAAGTTCACTTCTTATGTTCTCAAGAGAAACTGCATTCTCTCCATCTGGAAAATTAGCTAAGAAATTCGTATCATTTCTTCTAGGCCTCTTGATGTTACTACTCGGTGGATCCCCATCTGGAAAATCCCTCCTCCTTCTGTTGCCATTCACTGACACATCAGCCATTCCTGATCTTCATAGTTTAGTGCAATAATTCCCCATTTTGTACTTTAAACTATTTTTCCATGAACAATATCCAGTTTGTGAGCCTGGTTCTGACAAACAGGTATGTGCTTTGATAAGTGCAGATGCCACATGATCAAAGTGATAATCTTGGGGGTACGCCATATAGTTATACATGGCCTCTGCAAGTTTCTCTAAAATCACGTTTCATGTCACAAGACATTTTCAAAAGAGTGCCATCTTTCATGTAGGCAACATCTCCTTGTCTTAATCTGTATTTGATGTCGACAGATAATTCTGTGATTTCAAACTCTGCAGGCCAAGGGTCCTGTCAAAGTCTTCCTGGACTAGGGATTTCTGTGCTGCCTGTGCTCAGTGAAGTTGAGACTGAATTATAGACCACACAACTTACAATCTTGATTGTAGGTCATTCAGGTAACTTTGACATATCAGTCAGGTTGCATAGGGCATTGTTAAATAAAGGATCTTCATACTGGATTTTGAAGTCATACGACAATGCCAATTTCAGGTTAAGTTCATCCAGCAATTATTCAACGCTGTTTGGTTTTTTATCTAGGCTTAGTCTTCTAATGTCATCATCAGACACAAATACTCGGGCAAGCCATTTGTCTTCCATAATCCTACCAGACAATTTATATAGTTAATGCAGCTCAAAAAAATGAGGCAATATAACATGCACAATTTAACTGTAACAAACTGTTTGCAATAAAACTAGCCTAGATATTTACATGGAGGTAAGAGTACATAGTGTACTGCAGAACAAACCCCAATACACCAGTTTAGCAAAAGATATAACGTTTCAGAGTCACAAACAACTTCCCTCTTAAATCATATGCTGACAAGGGGAAAGTGTCATTGAAGTCAGTCATTAGTACTGCAGTGAGACCAAAGCTGCAGTGAGTTAATTCATAAGCACGGAGATGCTCCTGATACCATGCAATCACTGAGGATCTGCTTTATCTGTCTTAATTAAGGAAGTCCTGCACATGATCCAACAGAAACAATCATATCTGCTGCATATTTAATCCCATCAACAGTTACCGACGCAGCCAAGAGAACACTTTGCT
Source organism: Rhabdalestes septentrionalis (assembly GCA_037832545.1). Taxonomy (NCBI): domain Eukaryota; kingdom Metazoa; phylum Chordata; class Actinopteri; order Characiformes; family Alestidae; genus Rhabdalestes; species Rhabdalestes septentrionalis. The sequence continues at coordinate 2,641 of JBBMFX010077268.1, forward strand.
GTGCACCGTACATTTGCTGCACAAAATCTTGAATATTCCCAGGGAATGAAGTAAGCATTGCACTTTTTATTTATGTACCTGTAGCTCTGGCTTAAAGAATAAAGGTGAATCCAAGTGGTATGTCATCATTTTCTGATGACGCCTAGCCAAAGTCAGGGCAACATTTTTAAAGTTGTGTGTCTCATGAATAACTTTTTTAATGTTTCCCCTCAAAACGAATTGTCCACATTTCAATCAATGGCCCAAATACTTTTATCAGTTGAGCATAATGCTCTATGTAATGGTGCTTTGGACGAAGTTTGCAATTTGGTAACGCTGTCAAAAGTCATTCTCTGTGCTCTGATACTTTATTTTCCAGAATGAACAAAGACTCCTCAGTAAATCTAGGAGAAACAACCATTTCCAGAATGTCTTTAAGTGCCATCAAGACTTCCCATGTTTCATTACCCTCAGGCACAAAATGCCCAATCATCAATTAGAGCAAGCAAATGAGACACCAATTTTCGTGCCCATTTACCCCTATAGTCACTTTTGAAGAAAATTTTTTTGGAATCTGGTGAGGTTTGTTTACTTTGTCTGAAAAGGAATAGGGGAATTCTTTGATGGCATGATTTAACTGTACTTCTTCTTGATCAGATCAGAAATGTATAAAGCCAATTCAAAAGGGACAATTCCCTCCAAAATATCATGCAATATGTCAGGTGGAAATCCTTGCACAACATGAAAATTAAGGAGATTCTGAGAAAGAACACACGCTCTTTTAACACCATATTGCTGTACCTTGGATGTGTCCTGCATCACTTCTTGAACCTGCCTATAATGGTCTTCTTCATTCCTCAAAGTGTAATAACCTGAGCTGGCATCAATCTCTTGAATCTCCTCTTTCTTTGCCATGTAAAACTGACACAACCTTTCAACAGTAAAGCATTCCTGAAAACCAGCAAGGTCATGTGCAGCCAGGTTGTCAGCTGAGACATAAAACACAGTTCCCTCAAGCTTGCTCCCAATTTCTCAACATATATTCCATGCTCCTCCAATGACACAAGGTCTTTAATGAGTGGTTGCTAAACCTCACCATATCCCTTTTCCTTAATGACAGCAACTTTGCACAAAACCGCTAACTGTATTGCATGGAGAGATGTACAGTATTTTGGAGCAAGGTTAGCAAGAGTCCAATATACTGCACATAACTGTTTTTTCCTTGCTGTCCCTAAGGGGTTTGCCGAACAACAACAAGAACAAGAACAACAACAACAACAATAATAATAATAATAATAATAATTTAAATAATAATAATCTTTATTATTATTATTATTATTGTTGTTGTTGTTGTTGTTGTTGTTGTTGTTGTTGTTGTTACTTATTTTTAGTTATTATTATTAACCTGTTTATTTCTGGACATTGTACACTGAACCGTCTCCCAAATGTAACTAATACACAGGTGTTTTCTTTGGTATGTGCAGCTGTATTCTTTGGAACAACAGGGTAAATACAGTAGTAATTTAATTGAATATTTGGTTATTAAAACAAGGCAAAAGGTAAGGGTAATTTAAGCAGAACCAAACAAAAAACCAGGAGAATCACTTTAGTACATATTTTTACACAGTTATATTTTATATGGAGCTGAATTTACTTTAAAATCTGTTACAAAATTATATTTTTCTTAATAACTAAAATGTCTTAAACTAAAATTAATTTTAAAAAATCATACAGACACTGAAACAGCAAAATAACAATGCAGAGAATATTTGCAGGTTCCACACAGTTGTGGAGATTTCCGCATACATCTATCAGCTAAGTTCTCAGAAAAAAATCTGCCTGACAGTGATTCCGCCACTCCTAAACCGAATCCCGGGGGTCACTGTACATCGAAACCATTTCTTTGGGCTGGTGGTGCACTTTTTTTTTTTTTTTTTGCTAGGCTAGCTTTACATTTACAAATTAAATATTACTGAAATCAGTTACATATTTCCCAATCTGTAGACAGTTGTTGGAGGTGTTAGCTGTTTTAGTCAGTATAGAGTGTATAGAGTGTTTTGGTCTTGATTCAGTCTGTCTTTGTCTTAGTCGTGGTATCGATACACTCTGGTCTTAGTAGTGTCTTGGTCTTGGTTTAAGTGGTCTTAACTACAAGTCTAATTTAGCCTCATCAGGTGGAAATGTTTGTGGTCGATCACCAGAGATCACTCCGAGAGGAAGGTGTGTTAAATGTCACAAAGCAACCCAGTGAAACTTCTAAGCCTCTAGCCTGCAGTCAAACGGCACACAAGGAACGAATGCAAGAACAATTCACAACACAAAGTATCACACTGATACATTTTTGTGTTTAAGAGCAAAACATGAGAAAAAAAACTCAGCAAAGTGTAGAACTGTGCGTGTGAATTACCTGTGGAATGGGCTTGGACATGGCCGCAGGCTGCTTTGTGGTGGATTGACTGGCTGCAATGGGAGCTGGCTGTGGTGTAGGTTTGTAAGTGTGAGTGTGGGTTGAAGCGTGTGTTTGTATCGTGTCTGGTGGGCTCTGAGTGTCTCGCCTCATCTGTGATTTTACGTTAATGCCAACATGTCCAGGTTTATCAGCATTGTACACACACACACACACACACACACACACACACCTTCATTTTCAGCTGGGGGTTCCTCCAAACATGGGTAACTGAAATTCACTAAAACACAAACACACACAGTGAGAACAAAAACACACAAGCTTAGGGCAACACAATTTACCGTTGGTTAAACTTGATTGCAATATTGATCTCTGATACTGATACCACAGATGGCTGCAATATGCAAATGAGCCTATAACCAATAATGGTGTTTCTAACAAGGTGACCAATCACACCTCCTCGTGAGTTCTGATGAATCAAGGTTTTCATGTAATCCAGTAAAAGTCTTACTTGTAATTCTTATTGGTGTTGGCGAATCACCACTTCTGTTGGAGTTATGGTTTTGTGACATCACAATAATTATAATTTGAAAACAAACAGCTTATTTTTTATATACCATTTGAAACAATATTTACAGATTTTTTTGCTATATGTTCCGGTAATATTCCACATTGTGCAGGTCGATCAAGATATCAAATGTTCTGCATGAGCAAATATTACAGTTTTTCTTAGTTGTTTACACACAATTACTTCAGACATGTTAGGGCAATTTAGCCAGAGATAATCGCCCAGGTGTCAGAGATTCACGGAAATGAACAAACAGAGTCTCTTTCTTTGCTCAAAATAATCATTTGAAAGATTTATTGTACATCTGCAGACAAGAAGTAGGATAAAGACACAGACACAGCGAAGTCTGCCTTCCAGTCCTGACCTGTTCTCCAACTTCTAAATATGAAACACATATCTTACACCATGTCCTACATAATCTCTAGAAGACGACCCATCAGGAGTTGTCAAAACCTAATTGGTAAAAGTTTTTGTCACTCATGCATACTAAGCAGTATGTCACTTCTCGGATGACCCCCAATCTCCTTAGTAACCCAAAATCTCCTGAGAGTTAGCCTTCAAGATTTTCCACAGGACAGAAAACTTCTGATAAACATTAGAATATTTTGTCTAAGCCATTATCATATCAACACGACCCTGTAGAGCCTTGGAGCCTCAGAAACTAAGGATGAATCACTGGACACAGAATAACTGAAACAGAATAAAACACTAATTCAAAAGAACTTATTCACATTAAAAATAAAAGAATAAATGCTCATTTTTCCACGACATTCCCCCCTTTTCTTTTGAATGATATTGTTTTTCTAAATATACTAATCACATAGACTTAAAAAAAAAATAAAAACAACACTATTTTACACTATCTATCTTTTCTGTCGTACTCCTGCAAGAAACTAAATTACATTGCCGATACTAGAACTCACTCTAGCCTAACTAGATTCTGAATTAAACTCAAATGATCCCTAAAATATAAAACCCATTATTTCTAAGTGATCTAAAAATGTACTTGGTATCTACTCATGAATGTATTTTTCTTGTACTAGAAAATATCTATATGACTATCACTATAGTTGAGAATATTAAAACAACAAGAATACTTTACTACCTTACCAAATCCATAATATCTGAAACTAATCTATTCAGAACACCTTATTATTTTATTTTATTATTTTCTCTAACATCACTAAAATTACCCATAATAAGTTCGCTAGAATATTCTAATAAGAACCTTTAATTATCCTATAGATAGTTATGTTTAAAGACTAAATTTGTACTTGCTTCTTTTTACACACAAAATTTGTGTAAAGGCATTTTACACTTACACTCTATTAATATGGTGCTTAATAAGCAATTTGTCAGAAATTACTTTCTAGAATTTTAGGGCCCCTATCTAGAATCTGGGGTCCCAGTCCCTATTTAGTGACAGAGGCAAGGAAAAACTTCCTGTCTCCGACCTGGATAAAAAGGATTTTTAAAAATCCTTGTGGACTTAAATAACAAGAAATCAACAGGGCCTTTGTCACCCTATCTACATTTAATCTAAAATATGATGCAAAAATTTGCACAAAACGTATAACTATGAATGTGCTGTTGTAAATACGTGTAGATTACTGAACCTCTTACTCTGTGTTTATCTTTAGAAACTATTCCCTTATCTATATGTTTACGCCTGTGCTCGAGCCTGAACTCACACACATAATTTCCCTCACACACATAATATTCAGCTCTTAAATGCTCATAAATCTGAAAAGAACAAAACCTCAAATAGTTTTCAATCTCTAATGCTTAAAACAAAACCATATACAAAAAAATTATGGATGTACTATTATGCAATTCCAACTCTGTGCTTAGTTAAAACACACCAATTGTTGGACAAACTGTAAAATATACCTCTTCTATTACAACTAAAATGAAAAATTGAACCAAAATAAAAGAAAACAAAAATATGAAAATAAAGGATTGATTGAAAAATCAACCAAACTTATTTGAAACATTTGTTGCCAGTCGTGACATTACTAACTACATGCCACATCACTTCTACATTGTAGTACTTGTATTGATCAAAATATTTCACTCAAATGTCCCTCTCTTGTGGTAAACAAGAGGTTAACTTAAAAAATCTAAATCACTTAACTCAAATACAATGAACTCAAATAAAGAAATAAATGATGATTGGAGAAAAACTATTATGATCCCTATTGATTAATAAATATAATATTAACCTTTTCTCCCCCCTTTTAAACAATTTCCACCTAAACCCTATTGTTCTGGAATGTTTAACAACTTTTGTATGTATCATTTGATATTAACCCTTTATCTACCCAAAACTTGTTTACAACTTTTCTTCTCCCAGAAAATAACCTGTAATCTTTCCAAAACACAAACAGTATTCAACTTCTGGATGTTTATAAATCTGAAAGGAATGTACTTGTCCTTATACTTCAGGCTTACAGAAAGTTTTCACTATCAGTGTACCTTATTTATTCTAATAAAATAACTTTTTAGCGTCGCAAGATTTTCGATTCAGCTTGCCACAAAAACCCAGAACTTTTCATATTTTATTATTATTTTTTTGGATTGATTTGCGAGTTTGAGACGTGTTCATTTAGTTTTAAGATCACACAATGCGTCCAGATCTAAAGAACCATGCTCAGAAAAACCACAGCCTTTAACCCAAATTTCTAAAAAACTCCAGATTTATACCTGTAAAGTAATTTCATAACACAATTGGGAACGGATAATAAGTTCATGTTTTCCGCATTTTACTCTACGCCCCTCCCGTCTTGAACGGAGCAGATCTCCTCCCTTAGATCTCAAAGTTAAGCACACACAGTCCCTCTGAAGCTACAGTTCACCTAAACATTTACCAACACAACCAGTTTCCCACAGAACACAAAAACCTTCTAAATTAACAGAAGTACCACAATTCAACTAAACTTTTACCAACACGTTTCCCACAGACAAAAAACTTTACACAGATTACCAGAAGTACTACACACAAAATATAAATTAAAGTAAGTCTGGTGACGACCCAAACCCCTCTAGGTTCTCCAAACCTCTCACAGCGCTCTTCTAAAAACCTTACTTTCCCGGGCTCAAACCAGCGGACACTTTCAACCAGGACATCTACACTATATTTATCTTTATAATGAGAATTTGAGCAAAAGATTCTCTCACCCAGAGAAGCAGATAAGTCTGCGCCCGACTTATCTGAGTTTTGGTTTCTGGTGCTGTTCGGTTCGCCTTCTGAATCCTCTCCCTCCTCCCTCAAATGGACTTTGGTCGCGGGGTATGGGAGCTTCGGCTGATTTCAGTTGCCAGGATCCAGCAACGAATCGATCCAGACCAGTCCCATCTGGGGTGCCAATTTGTTAGGGCAATTCGCCCATTTATCCAGAGATATTTGGATTTTTTTGTAACTGTATTCAATAAATTCTTCTGTTGTTTGTAAATTGTGGACCAAAGTTTCTGCATCTTTGTGCTGGTTGGGATGAACACTGTGTACATTATTTTTGTGGGAAAAATACAGTAAAATATATGTAGTACTGTGTGCTTTGTTTACAAACAATTTTCTGTAATATTTCATGATGCACTTATGTAGGCCCATGAACTTTCTGTACTAAGTGTGTAACACTGAACCAAAAGGGCTTTATGTTGAAAGGAGAAGAAGTGTTTTACATTAAGCACCTCTGTGATCTATTGGTTCTTATAAATATATACTCATGTGATGGTGTGTGACTGTCATTTGAAAACAGAATACCATTTCGAAAAGAAATTACATTGTTTTGAATGTAAAGTTTAATTTTGCAGGGGAATTGAAGGGTTTTGCCCATTGTGGGTGTGTGTTTTTTGTGTGTAGATTTCTCACAAGGAGTCCTGCTTTTAGAAAATGTGTGTAAACATTTGGGAAAAACTGTAATAATTCAACAGTTACACCTTATATCTCTAATAAAACAATAAAGTCACCAATGCACGTTTCACTTGCTCATAGATGTTATTTTATGAGCCCCATATTCTCAGTACCATCTTCCATCAGTGGATCAACAAAGCGTGAAATCTAATGGATAGTTGTGCAGATATACCATCAGTCTTGGTGTGTTTGTATGTTTTATTCAGCTGCTTTGGCTCTAGTTTCCCTAATGTAGTTTTAATTTTTCATTACAGGACATTGTGAAAAGACAGATGTTGCTGAAGCTGCTGTCTACATTAAAAATTGTGTCCTGCAAGAGAACGTGGAATTCACATTTAGGCAGGAATTGCATCTCCTTAATGCACCGTTCCATCATGTTTGTGTGCCTTCGGAGATATTAGTTTCCCTTCAACAGCTTTTTTGCATTTTAGTGGAGCACAATAAATGGACAACTACCAGAAACATGCATGTTGACATGAAAGCTGGAGAGACAAGGGGTCCCAGATTAGACATTGAGAGAGAGAGAGCTTGAAAGAGATCTTGGAAAATGACCGGTCTGTGCCCTGCATCTCAAAGATGCTTGGTAACTCTACATGTACAGCATTCAGACAGATGCAGGATTTTGGCCTTTCTGTTAACTGGTGGATGAATGAGGAGGACAGTGTTATACTGAACATAAAAATGAAATGCCGCCTGCTGGCTACCACATGGTGAAGGGGAGACTACAATCCTTTGGTTCCATATCCATTAGAGTAAGTATATAGATACTTCACACCTTCTCATTCAATGTGTTTTGTTTATTTTCATGACCATTTCCATTGGTAGATTCTCACTGAAGGCATCAAAACT
>JBBMFX010077279.1:0-10353 GCA_037832545.1 Rhabdalestes septentrionalis
TTATATTTACTGAAATCAGAGTTTACTGATACACTCTGAATTCTGAGGGTAAACACCGGTTCTAGACTGTTTTACACTGGTTATATTTACTGAAATCAGAGTTCTAGGGGTCAATTATGATTCCATGCCAGGGCTGGGCACTGTTATATACAGATTGGGCCAAACATAGCATTTAGACCAAAGTGGTGCTGAGCATTGGCCTTGAAACACAGACAAATAAACAGCCAGTAAATGGATTGGAAAACAGCCCAACAAGGCTATTACAGTGCAAATGCAGCATAAACACTGACAGAATAAAACTTATGATCGAATGCATAATTATTTGGTGCCCTTTTGATGAACTTGTACGAACCCAAACTCGGACCTAATCCAGGATGTTTTTTATTCTTGCCCTTGACCACATAATTAATACATGACCAAGAAAACCCAGACAGAAGTTCACACCTCAGGCATTCATTCAAGCGTGGACACCTTCAGTGAAAAATAAATGTGTTGCAGTGAGTCAGGCATGGCTGATGGAGAACTATTGACTTTCCCTTGGCTGACGGTTGGGATGAAAAACCCGGTCCAGTGTGAAGAAAGGGACTCCTGACTGACTGATTTTATAGAGGATCTGCCCAGAGAGCAGCAAAGCCCACAGAGAATCCACAAAAACTGCACCAACCCAGCCACGTCGATGACAGCACTGTTAGTAATTGATATTTTTACATCAGGCATGTTTGCCTTAAATTCTAACGATCTTGTAAATTTCCTTCCCACCTGGGAGGATTCCACTATACACATCCTTGACCTTTTATCCATGTGGGAGAAAGCTCATAAACCTCAACAGCGCTCAAAAAAGAGCAGCACTCAGAAAGAGCAGGTCATTCAGAAGGATCTGCAATCTAAAGGAAGGGCCAGAAGTGTTGTGGTCGATCATGCCTGGAGTATTCATACAGATGAAAGATTGTTGTGCTTATCCACAGATCCGTGTTCGCTGATGTGCCCCTGCCAGTTTTGATCAATAACATATGGCAACAGAACTACGGAAACACTACGTGACCACACATTAAATAACAATCCTTATGTCTGCACAGGTAGATCAGTTCTGTTTGTGTGTGTGTGTGTGTAAAAATATATATACCACTCAAAAGTTTTTATTATTACATCATAGATTTATATTAAAACAAACTAACTGGTGAAGGAACACATGGAAATATTAAAAACAACAACAAAAGAAAGAGTTAAAACAAGCTAGAATTTTTTTTTTACTAAGTTAAGTGGTTCTTGCCATAATGTACATTAGAACCATTGTGGAACCAGATTACAAACTGTGGACCAAACACGTTAAGAAGGAAGAAACTCCACTAATGAACTCTTGATGAAGAAATGCCTGTTCATTAAACACCATTTCAGGATTCCTCATGAATCTGAGTGAAAAATTGCTAAGAGTGTGCAAAGCTGCTTCAGAGCAATAGCTGATGTTTTGTTAGTATTAATCTACAATGTAGCCAATAATAAAAAACTAATGAAATCCTTGAATGAGATTATTTGTCCAGACTTTTCAGGCAGTGTGTATAAATAAGTAAGGTAGGTTGGCACAGTTTCTGTGACAGAATCTAATATAAATGTGTTTGCACTCTTCATTTAATCTGGCAAGACCTCTGGTCTGTTCATATGGGGACAAAATTTTCCATTTGGGAAAAATAGCATTTGGAGTCTGTGCTAAACAGTTCTATCTGGATACCACAAATATATGGGAGGGGTATGCACACTTACACAGTCAGGCTAGAATGTTTGTAGACACCTGACGGTCACACCCATATGAACTTACCAGACAAGTCATTCCAAAACCACTGGCATTAATATTGTGTTGCCCCTACTGTAAAATATTCCACTGTTTTGAGGAGACTGTCCACAAGCTTTTAGAGCAAGTCTGTGGGATTTTTGTCCATTCAATTGAAAGAGCATTTCTGAGGTCCACTGATGTTGGACAAACAGGTCTGCCTTATAATTTATGTTTAAATTTGTCTGGAAGGTGTTCAGCTGTGGTGAGGACAGAGCTTTGGGCCGAAACTTGGGGTTCCTTCAGACAAAACTTGTCAAACCATGCACCTCAATTTGTGCCCAGGGCTACATTCGTGCCAGGACAGGAAAGGGTTTTCCTCAAATTCTTGCCACAAATTTAGAGGCCTCTAAATATGTAAAACATCAAAGTATGCTGAAGCTCAAATTCTGGCAAAATAGCCATAGCCCATTATTCCTCCTCCACCAAATTTTATTGTTTGCGCAGTACATTCAGCTTGCAGCCTTTTCCAGGCATCCACCAAACCCAGATTCATCCATAATGCTACCACATAGTGAAGAATAATCACTCCAGAGAACACATGTCCCTCTAGGATGAATAAACCATCCATCCATCCATCCATCCAACCATCCACTCATCCATCGCAGTCTAGTCCAGTCCAGTCCTGTCGTGGTGAATTTCACCAGTAGATATTTGGTATTTCTCATAATGATCTGTCTGAGCCTGATTGGTATTGGACCCCAGTTCATGAAGCTCCTTACACACAGTTGTGCTCATGCTCCTACCAGAGATGCTCACCCACTAAAGGTTTTTTTTTATTGTTTGTTGGTGCCCCTTCTTGTCAAAGACCATTTTGAATTTTGAGAAAATTCACACATCATAACATCTTCAGACAGCACACATTCAGACTTTTAACCAGTTGATCAGGAGCAGAGTACTGATCATTTAAAATGTGTTTTTTGTGGACAACCCACCTCTGCAATATATGAGGAGGGAGACTGGACCGTTGCCTTGAAAAATGTGGAGACAACTGAGAGACAATTGTGTAGCAAAATACACATCAGACACTTTGAGACACTAAAGTTCAGACGTTTATCACTGTATGTTGTGGTTTGATTATAAATAATCAGTTTGTGAAACTTCATGCTGCTTGGTAAGAGACACCGGCCACTGAATCAGAAGATCGCTGTGCAAATGGGATACTTAACACAAATATTTTTTGCCCATTGATTGGGGTTTCTCTAAAACAAACAATGATTTGATAGACACTCTGCGATCACACTTTGGCTTTTCTTGCAGAAATGCATATAGTTTACGTATACCAGGTAGCTTACAAAGTCCACCTGTTAAATTTTAACAGAAAAAGGGACTGATTTGGCATTTTAAAGGTTAAAAATTGGAATTTGTGTGGATAAAATACAAGAAAATCCTTTATGGGTTCCTTGATATGAGTGGAATGGCAAGCAGCTACAGAGAAGCCTCACATTTTTTAATTAAATTTTAAAACCACTTTAATAATTTGCATCAGCTTCTTCATCTGATCTCAATCTTCTAACACCCACATCGCCCTGATGTGCGGCAATTAAGGCCTGGGGTTCTGTCCTGCTTGTCAATTTCACAACATTTCTTCATTGTCGCATCCCTAATCGAGTGCATGAAAGTGTCTGGTCCGATCCAGTCCAGTGGTCAATTCATTAACCATTATCACATCAGACACTGTATTAATGCAAAGCCCAGAGGAGCAAATCACTGCCGTCAGATTCATTCAAAGCATTTCGTGTAATAATAGAGTCAGCACTGACTTCATCTTCATCAAGTGGGAGCAGTGGCGGAGCTAGACTTTTTTACTAGGGGGGGCCAGGGGGGGGCAAAGCTGTTTCAGGGGGGGCTGTACATATCATCACCCACCCACTCCCCGGCCCCTGCCCTGTCTCCGCCACTGAGTGGGAGCTCAGACCACCCTGCTCATTTCAGGAGAGATTTACGGCAGGGCCATCATTTCACTGGCCTTAATATGTACGTAATCTTAAGTTGTATCACTGAAACTACAATTCACTGCGTAATATACACTTTAAAAAAATCGTTCTTTACAATTGACTGACTAATTAAAATCTTAGTTACTACAAAAACATAAAAACGTATGTTGTCCTGGTTCAAATTTGCTTGATTTACTAACTAAAAAGTAAAAAACTACAAAAACTAAGATCCTACGGACCAAAAAAGCAATAAATCTTTTGTTGCCCTGGTTTACATTTGTTTGATTTGCTGATTAAATAGTAAAAAACTAAAATCTTAGCTTAAAAAAAAGCATTGAATATATATTTTTTTGGTTTAGATTTGCATGTTTTGCTTATTTCTAGAACTCTTATCAAGTAAAACGTGGCCTTTATCCTCATCATTTGGGAGCTCAGACTCCAGCTTGGTAATTGAAAGTGCAGCACAACGTTCCTCCTTGGATTCCTGGAGCTGCTTCATGACAACCCTCAGTGATTCTGAAAGACACCTGATTGGTTCACGGATTCTCAGAGCCTGAAGTCAAGGGAGACGCTGGGGAAGACTGTGAAAGGCTCGTTTCTCATTAATCAAAACTGAGTTCTTTTAAAACACAAACGCACACACTCTCTCTAGCTCTCTCTCACACACACACACAAGGGTCTCAAATAAAAGCCGTCCAATCAGCCGTAATTACTCTTATTGTCACTGTGTTTCTCCTCCTGTTGTGTACGTATGTCCAGACAACAGATGGTTCTGCTACAGCTGAAATTTTCCCTCTGTTCATGTTGTAGCTGCTAATTAGGACCGCAGCCAAAGACAGGTTTCTAAAACTGGACTGCTGTCTGTAGAGCCATTTATCTGGGCACTTTATTTGGTATATTAAGATGAACATGCAGCTAAATGCAAAAACAATAGCACATCAATGTGGACACTGTTGTTATTGTGGAAAAATCTCTATTGTCTTTTTTTTATTATTCTCATGACAAAAGAATTTCTAGTTCCAAGAAGTAGTTCTATTTATCTTCTTTTATCTTCATGTATCTTCCCTTATCTACTTTTATCTTCTAATCTCATTGTATCTTATCTTTTCTTCTCTTCTCATCTTTTCTTATATTCTGATCTCATCGTATCATTTTTTATCTTTTCTTTTCTTATCTTTTATCTCATCTTTACTTATCTTACCTTTTCTTATGCTGAACATCCGAAAACCGCTTGATTCGGACGCCCTTGTGGACGAGGACTTTCTTGTTTTCTCAAATATTTTACTACTGAAAAGTGAAGAATTCGGCGTTATCGTTTCTTTACCCAAAAGGACATTCTAGCAATTTTTGTTTTTATTTAATATAATCTATCATATCTAAGTTTCAACATTTCATGATTTTAACGTAGTTTGAGTAAAGTTTTTTTATTTGTTTCCTTTTATAAGCAAACTAAATTTTATTACTTTATTACTTGTTTAATAAACATACTGGAAAGTAGATAAACTGTCATCCAATACAGTGAGGTTATTTTGCGAGATAAGATCACTTAAAACAGGGAAATAAAGTAAATAAATAAGAGCGCAGTCCGCTTAGAACAGCATCAGTATGAGAAACAGCACAAATATTGACTAGACATATTTAAAAAAACGTATTTTCCAAATATACATTACTTTAAAAAATGTCTAGCATTATTCTTGGCCTTCGAGATGTTTAGAAAGCTTCAATTTCACAAGATGAATCAGCACCAGAGTCATTTCTCCTGGAAAAGATTGCAGAGCAGAACAACATTTGATCTGTTAGAGCACTCTTTCCTTCTCTCTTCCTTCACTGCACATTTAGTTTATTTTTTTGCACATTTTATTCATTTCATCCCAATAGCTGTGATCATCCAAAGAAATTCCACCCTTTTCCTTTTTAACAGACACACATGCACACATAGGCGCACAAACACACACACAAAAAAAAACAAACACACCCCAGTATTCATATAAACTTAGACACACCAACACACATGTTGGTATTCCTACATTAGTGAGGACCTTCCATTGTAACATTCCAGTATTCAATATGAGGACACTTGGTCCTAACAAAGAGACACAAACACAAATACAGACAGTCGGACACACACATCACACACACACACACAAACACATACATGCACATACAAATGTAGGGCCTCTAGGCTACAGGTTGCTGTAGGCATACCGTTGTCATATTTTTGGTCACACATTCTATATGTCTATATCATACGTCTCTGTTAATATCGCTGTTCAACTGTGGCGTGAGTGACGTGCCTCTGACGTTTATATACTGAAGGCGGATTTGCCACACGCAATCAGCCTCCGCTTATTTAAATGTTAATTTTAATCCATATTAAGTTTTTTCTTTCTTTTGACCAATTGTGGGCCCCCTGGGAGGCAGGGGCCCCTAGGCTGAAGCCATATATAGCCTGTGCATTGATCCGGCCATGCACACACACTATTATTTCTCAAATAAATTTCAGTGCAAGTACAGATTGCATAAACGTCATAAAGTTGATTTTTAAAATGCTGCACGTTTATGATGGTCTCCAGTGGAAGGTTTTTCCTCTTTTGGGACTTCACCTGCTTACATAAAGACCAAACTTTTGGTTAGAAGATGGCGTTCACACTTGGTATCTAAAGGCAGGCTGTAATTAACTGAATCAGGACGTGAATTTCCCAGCCGTCGAGGTGAGAATCGGCATTCAGTCACGTTAAAGATTCTTTCAACCCTGGGCCTCCATGATATTGGGACAAATCAATAGTATTGATCAGTGGACTGAAAATATCGAGGGTAGTTTGAGAAAAGCATGTTTTCAAAATTGCCAATTTGTAGGAAGTGACACACATCTTCACACTAACAATGCAAATTTCCAACCGAGGGGAATTTCCATCCTCTCCATGACTACAGAGGAACTTCACTCTTCTTCACAGCAGAGCTCAGGTCGTGGACAGATAGCAGACAGACAGTCTCTTGGCAATATTCAAGTTAAGGATTCATGGTTTGATCAGAATTTGCTTGTTTTGAAGTCCCAGATCCTTAGATATGGTTTGATGCTAAACTTCAGCAACTTTCCTCTGAAATTCCTTTAGGCTGTGGCCTGGTGTGCTGCTCATTGAGGTCGTCATTGTTGGGAAGGTTTTATTTAACCATGCTGAGCTTTGTTGGATGTTATTGAGTCACAAAGAACCAAAATTTACTGTAATTTAAGAAACACGTAATAATAATAACCACTATTAGCGTTTTTAAAATGGTGCCACATGCAAAGAACATAAAGAAAATCTTTTATTTTAGGTTTTAGAAACAGAAAAAACCCAAAATATCTCTGAACCCATTAGAACTTCCAGAATAGTCTCCGCCCACAAGCGGGTGGGAAAAACCCACAGAGGGAGGGGCTTCGGAACAAACAAAATGTGAACAAACACCAGTTCTAGACTGTTTCACACTTCGTTCTAAGTCCTGACTTTTATTAAGCTCAGCATTTAAATTCCACCATTAGAAAGAAATTATTAGACAGGAACAACTGTAGCCGTGGGAGAACGAAATCTGCGAATCAAGAGGAACCAAGAAGTACGTCAATGCCTGCCTCACAATAGTCAGAAACCAATATTGCATGGACTGACAAATCCATGGACTGACGATTCAAAAACTATTTTGAAAGCAGGAATTTCATTACCTCAGGTTCAACATTCCAGAATAAAAGCCTCATACAAGCAGTAAAACATGGTGGTGGTAGTGTCATGATGTGAGGATTCTGTGCTGCATCAGAGCATGGGCGAATTTCCATAATTGATGAAGCTTTTAAATTCTGTTCTTTGCCATAAAATCCAACATTAGAATGTCTGGTTTTATTTCTCTGTGTTGTAATTTGCTCCGATTAATGTTTGGTTTTTGTCTGCTAGTGTCTGTTAAATGCCGTTTCCACTTTTATTTATGATTTACTTGCAAAGTGACCTTGAGTTTGAGAAAGATGTTTTATAAATATTAGTCTTCATATCTGTCCTTCTTAAGTTTTATTATTATTATTATTATTATTATTATTATTATTATTATTATTATTATTATTATTATTATTATTATTATTTCTATGGATGGAATTCGATGCCTCTTCTTCTCCTACCACTTTGGAAAGGTTCCAGGATCAAAACATCAATTTCCTGCACTTGTAAATGACTTTTTGAGCCCTTGACCAGTGGGGTATTGATAATTTAAAAAATGTATTTTTTCGGTTCTGTAATATATGGGGAGAGAAACAAAAACAGAGAAACACAAACACAGAGCAAAACGCCCAGCAGACTCAAAAACAGACTGCAACACAGCTCAGGTCAATAATAAAAAAAGATTTTTTTAAAAATGCCCTTCCTGTGGTGCAGTGGTAAGGTGCTGGCCCCTCAGTGCAAAGTTCAAATCCACCACGCAAGAAGGTTTTCTATAATGCAAACATTTTTTTGGCCATAAAACCAATGTGTGGGCGTCTCCAAGCACGGGTTTTAAAGGAAATCACACAATCACACTTCTGAGTTATGCAGCAAGGCAATGAACCAAAGCACAGGTGCAATCCCATCTCTGAATAGGTCCAAAGAAAGAACAAATATTGTGGAGATCAAAATCCTAACTCCTGACCAATTGCTGTGTTGTTACCAAAACAGGCAATCTTGGCTCAAAAGCCCTCCAGTGCTGAAGTAATGTAATGCTGTCGAGAAGATTGAGCCAGTATTCCCCCCCACAGGGTTCTCCAGCTATAGGAAGCACTTCCTTGCTGCTATAGGACACCATGTGTAACTAGTCAGGGAGTTTAGTGAACAATTATGTAGGCGCTATTAATGTTGCAAAATGTACTAGTGCACAAATGGAGTAAATCAAGAAATAACACTTTCCACAATACTGTATGCCTAAATAGATGAGATAGAAGACTTATTTCTTTCACGATAAATTGGTCTATTAATTTGACATTTAGCATAAACAGCAGAGTACCTGGCTGACAACAACACTTATTTGTGATAGGGTGGGGGGGTGGTATTAATTATGGATTAATCTCTAAATATTTTGAACTGTATCAATGTACCAACAGGAATGTGAATAAAGCAGAATAGAGCAGAATCAGTCCAAATGGAGACTAAATTTGACTTTGAATTTGACTTTGAATCTGATCTGATAACCTTCAACATTAGTAACATGACTGTTATTAATATAGTGGTACTTTTCCCCCCTGAACTTTATAATACTAATCATTTTAATGGGGGCCAATAAATGAAGTGTCTAGGAAATGTAAATATAGTAGCACAGCTCCTTATTAGCTCAATTAATAACACCTTGTTGGCTTTTTCGCCAACAGGAATCTCTTTCAGCAGCATAATTTGAGCTCTAATTTATGTCATTTGCTCTGTAATTCATCACCACCACTGTTGGTGCATAATTGCCTCGCCCTAAATGAAAGCTCTCTTCCTGATGTGATCACATATTTTCAGTTCACACACTGTTTTCCTCTCCAAAGAATCAGCGGTTTGTCAATGTTGGAAATTATCTTAATAACTCTTGTCACTGATTGTCTTTTATAAGAACCAAAACAGTAAAGACTAGTAGAAATGGTCCAGAACAATAAATGCTGTTTATAATGTTGAACAGGAGGGCCAAAAACTGTAAACTTCTATCAATAACTCAAATTGTGACACTATGTTTGCTTCTCAAGTGATAGTGAGCTAACAGAACAAGCCTAGTAATTTCACCTGGATTTTAATCACAACAAGAGGTAAAATACTAACGTTCAAATCATCACTGGATGTGTGTTACAAGCTGTTACAAGCTCCAAACACATGCAGCCGCCAATGCTTATAGTTAGACACTAATGGACACTACTACAGCAAATTGTCTAAGATGCTACAGGAAATTTTACATTACTGCAGTTGTGGAATTCAAATAAATGCATGCATATTTTCAGCAACTCATATTTAGGAAATCATATAAAAGCACTAATTGGAAAAGTTGCATTAATGCAGTAATGTTAATCAGCATCTCAGCCAATCAGATAGGTAGACTGTACTAAGCAGAGCTGGACAGTGTGGGTTGAACAAAGCCCAAACTGAGAATGAATCTCCACATGTACATGCATATGTTACAACTTACCTGACACACACTCACAGACAGGCTGTGTGAATCTGCAACTTGGGCCAGAGCCAAATCAGCCCCTTCTTGGCCATTGCTTGTGGTGCATTTGCTCTTAGCTAGTGATGGGATGAGAGCGCCTATGCCGAGACCGAGTCAAGGCCGAGTCTTTGAAGGGTGGAGACCAGGTAGAGACCGAGACCATTGGTTTTCAAATGCAGTCGAGACCGAGTCTTTCAGGAATCGAGACAGAGTCGAGACCGATCCTTTCAGGAATCGAGACCGAGACGAGACCAAGACCATGAAAACAAGTCAGTTTTCATAGCCATGATTTAATATCACCCCAGTTAATAATGAAAAGTTAGGCCTAAAAACTCATCTAGACTAAGAGCTGTTTACAGGAGCTCCTGTACACTATTAAGGGAGGGAGGTCTACTGAACCTCTTCATGTGACTTTTTACTATCATT
>JBBMFX010077299.1:0-10353 GCA_037832545.1 Rhabdalestes septentrionalis
AAATGCACAAATTCACATTGGCTTGATGTTAAAGGAAGTTGTAGCATAAAAATTTGGCTCATGCCAACTGAGCCAGCTTTAATGTTGAGTGCTATTACTGTTGAGTTCTATAAGAAGAAGATTGGCCATTGGCTGAATTTAAAACTCTTGATTGATTGGCTGGCTAATTGGAGCTGAGCGAGATGGTTGAGTGTGATAGAGTGATGCCACCTAAACAGCTTGCGATTCCCTCTTCCCTGAGGCAGAAAGTCTCCCACTGCTAACCCTTTGCATGATGGGGAGTGAGAGGCACTCAAGAGCTTCACAAGGGGACCACCTCAATAAAGCGCATGCATGTATGCGCATATAAACACACACAATTTTGATTTCTATTGCATTTGACCGAATCTATATTTTTCACACATACAATTCTTCAGTATTTAAGTGGTTTTGTTATATCTGGAATTAAAAAATAATAATTACTGTGTATTTGTCACATTATTCATTTTACTGACTACAAGTACACTATGTATTTAAAGAAGTGTGGCTAAACGCCCTAGTTTTTAATGGTTGAATTAAAAGGTGTTTCAGCCACATCTGTTGTTAATAGATCTATATTCAGTCTTATTAGACAATCAGTGGCCGTCAAACACAAGCCTAAGTTCACTACGCACAATGCCAAGGTGATGCATCATGCTGTAGTCTCTGACAGTTTGATGAATGAAACTGGGTTTGGCAGATGCCAAAAAAATGCTGTTGACGCTAAACACACTTATAATAGTGGATAAGCTATTAGGCATTAGTTTAATTCCTTCAACACATTTTTGCCTTATATTTATTTATATATTTCATTATGAAGAGTATATTTGTAAAAAAAAATTGTGAGACTTTGGATCTTGGAAAAACACCTGGAGACCTGGAGAGGTCAGCTCTCCATTGCAGGGAATTGTTAAAGTTTTGTATCTCAGTCATATATTGATGTATTTCAAGAATTTGTTCATGGAATTCAGCTAGTAACCTCTCATATTACCTACAATCTGTTTTAACTGATGACATGGTATTGGTTATGCCGATGGCAATTTGGCTGAAAAATATTGGAGTACTGTTTCAAAACAGTTCAGTGTTTAGGTAGAGATTTATTTTGCTGGTGTCAACACCAGAACATGAATTCAGATAAAGAGCAGTGCAGATGTAAACCCATCTTTGATCTTATTTCCCAGTAGGACTCACAGCCAGTTCAGTGTGTGTAATGGGAGTACTAATCATGGCGGGCTTGGAATAAGTAGAAAGGAAACCAAGACGTGTTCTCTTTAATCTGGCCTCCCTCTCTGTTTTCCCCAGTCCCCTGCTGACCAGTGCAAAAAAATCCACGCTGGAGACGAGGTCATCCAGGTCAATCACCAGACTGTTGTGAGTATTAATATTTTGCCCTCTCTCTTCACCATGGAACTGGACCTTTTATTCCTTAAGGATGAAAAAAAAAGACAGAAGAATCAGAATTTGCTTTACAGGTTTTTCTGTCTAATTTCATGTGTACTTTTGATTTCCCTCATTTCCTTTTAACTTACTAATGTCCTAATTAGTAGGTTAAAAGAAAATGAGGGAAATCATTGTATTGTTTTTTATTGTTTATTTTTGTCCATCCCCCATTGCAGCAATTAAATAAGAGATTACCATTCTCTGATAAATAGGGATATTTTAACAATTTTCTGTTGTGTTTGTGTTGAAAAATTATTTATTCTATAATTAGTTTTCTCCATCTGAGTTCAGCTTGACCCCTCCATGATACTTTTTGTTTATCATAAGAGGGACTTGAGAAGTCTGTCAAGTGAAATTTAATTTATACATAAATCCATGATTTTTCCTTGGGATTGGAAAATGATTCTATAGTGGCAGTAAATCTCAACTTTCAGATGAAATGGTACTTTTTTCTCTGATAAGTTTTATAATTAGACATATTGGTTACTATTAATTCAGAAAGAGCAGTTTGGCTGTAGCAGCCCACTTGGATACAGCTACACCAGCAAATGCTCATCCCAAAATCTACAGTGTTGTAGAAAATCTTGCGGCGTTCATTTGTGTCGAAGCTGTATGTCTCATACGGCTACTGGAGGCATTTCTGTGTAAAAAATCTCAGACCATGTTTTCTGTTGATCATTACTGACATCTACTCGATCGACATCGGCATTGGTTTTTGAGCTGTACAGGAACAGAATTTAAACTCGAACTCCACATATAGAGAGCAGGATTACATTAAAACCAAAAAATATGGTCAGAAATATTAAGAAAATTAGCATGAATTTAATGCAAATACATTTGAGATCTTTACAGTTCATGGTTCTCTTCTGTTCTTTATCCTTGGTATAGGAACATTAGTACTCATGTGTTGTATCACTATGTTAATTTTCTTGGCTTTACATTTGTAACTAACGCAGCTTAGAACAAGGCCAGTTATACAAAATTCACCTGAAAATGTGGCCACTTCAAGCACAGGCCTGTCCAATATCAAATCATTTAAATGCAAATTTCTCTTTAAATGGGCCCATTTTATCCTTTTGTAGCCATTTGGAGTTGCTGTAGTTGTAGTACACACACTGAGGATGTTGAGGAAAACAGGAGTGATGTGTGTATATGTGTAAATATAGTGCCTCAGGGTAAGGTGAGCGAGGTAGCAGTGCTACTTGATTCTCAAACATGCTATGAGGCTATTATTAGTGAGTAGTGTTCAGAGTAGTGATTCTAGCTTCTCTAAGGCTTCCTTTGCACTATTCATGCTGTTAGGCCACCAACCTCTAACCAAATCATAACCTTACCCACTGTTATGTGATCTTATGCAGACACTATGTTACCAGGTTAGCTACATGTTAACTCATGGACAGTTGCTGATGGTATTCACACCCATTCTGACTGTCTTCTATGCCTTGTAATGCCAAAGCTTTTCATGGCCAAAAGTCAGAGGCATGACTTAGTCTATCCTCCTCACTGATTGTGATGCTAACCTGAATTGGTATCTGATAGCTGATGTAACTAAGCTATTTCCTCTGGGATCAAAACATTTTTCTGATTCTGATTCTAACCCCTATTCTGAGCAACCATTGTGTTCATGGTAGTTTAAAAAGATACAGTAATGTTCCACATGACTTGGAGGAAGCATTTGCTAGGCTTCACGCTCCCTAATGACTGGAGCTGCATATATCTAAACTGGGGAAAAATTAGAAAAATGCAAACCCCCCCAATGTTCACAATTATTCAACTCCATATTAAAGTCTATGTATTTGAATGCAGGGTCATTCAAGTCCCTGTTGGTGTTGGTGTAATTGCCTGGTGTCCTAATACATTTGTCTTAAATTAGCTTGACTCAATAGTGTGAGTCTAAAAAAGATGTTAACCTTAGTCATTTACTGTTTTAACCTTATCATCTGTGCAGGATATGAATGTTATTAATTAGACAAAGAACAACAGGGAAAGCTAATGTGGTTTCACTGTTGCACTGTGTACAGTAGCATTTAGACAAAATATTGTCTTCTTTGTCTTTCATGTAACCACAAAAAGCTAAAGCATTTTGGGAGCCAATATTTCTTTGCTGGACAGAAGGAATTCATGTTTGTCTCAAACTGCATAGTACTTGCTCCTACAGAGTCTGTATGCTCATGTAGGCTATATTTCTAATCTGAACTGATGTACCACACTCTAATTTTCAAATGCCCCTGCAGATGTTGTTTGGTTGGATCAGCTGTGTTGCATTAAGGCTGGTTCAAAGCTGCAGGGGGGGTGTTTCCCTGCTCCATAACAATGCATTTTAGTTTCACAGTGCATGCCAGCTTAGCAGCCTTTTCAAAAATAAATTATGAAAAGAGCAAACCAGGCGATGGCTTAGAAAATGAAATGCAGCTCACGTGCACACATGAATCCACACACTCACACACACACAGACTCAAACACATATAGGAATATTATGCATAACTAATAGCAAACTACAAAACAGGCTCTGTGGAAATTTTTGCTTTAAGTTGCTCCTCCTCATTTAAATGTCAATAGAAGGTTTGGCTGCATTTCTCTCTCAAGCACGTGTTATCCTCTTTAGCACCAAAATTCTAATAATTTAGTCTGCTTTTCATACTTGTTCGGGGTGCAATTCCCCCTTGAAAATCAAATTTACTGACATGAATATTTTAAGAAACCACTGATATATGAAAGTTCCATAAAGGTTTTTTTTCACATTTTTCACCCAGCTGAATGCATATAAACTTCTGCTTGGTGTACAAATTTTTGAATTATTGTAAACTTACATAATTACTTATGAAGTCTACCAAGGAAAGCTGCTATAAATTCACAGCAACTGATCATTTTGAAGTTCAGGTGGGCTGCTGCCCTCTGCCTGAACTCTGGAGATCAGACTGGCCCCTCATGGCCCTTGTTTTGCGAAAGGCCATAGCTGACACCTCATCACTTCCCCCAATGCCAAGGTCAGAGCAGAGCAGTGACTATCGTGGCCTGGAGTCAATTGAATCCAGTTTAGACACCCAGTGACACTTCCCATGTCCTATTGTCAAAGTGTCGCCAAATGAAAAATGCTGATTTTGAGCAATCTCTCTATTCTCTGTTAGTCCTCTAACAAATCCTATCCATCTCTCACTCCCTGGTACTATGTCTAATTATGCCTAGACCTTGTTAAAAGTAGCACAAAATATTATGCTACTTGCTGTTACTTACCAATATGTTACCTGCTAACAATGGGAAAATGTCTTTTGTATTACTAATATTATTTTGAAATTACAGTCAGTAACCACATGTTTAATTTAGCAGCCTATATCTCGCAAGATTATCACAAAACAGATCATATTTGTGCTGAACTCCTCATGTTACATTCAATCTTTATGAGCACACTGATGAATTAAAAATCATTGTTTACAAAAACTGTCATGTCCAGTTTAGCAATATTAAAGCTAATTAGAATTAATCAGTAGTCCATCAATAGAGTTTTAATCTCATACTAATTTCTTAGGTGGATTGTAGTGTGAACTTATTTTCAAATAAATACATAAACAGAGCTGTAAGCAGAACTATTGACCATATGCGGATGCAAAGATTAGTGTGAGCTGTAGCACAGATTAAGATAAGAAAGACATAATAATACTTCTAAAAAAGTAGTAATTCTAAAATATCTGGAGGAATGTGTCATTTAAAAGGTTCTAAAAACCAGTAACAGTAACGAGCTTGAATTTTAATGCTCGACAATAATTCAGAATTCATAAAAGAGTTACGGATTGATTTCAGACAATTTAAGAGCCATACAGAGAAAGGAAACTCTTACTTGTGGGAATGGATGGCCACAATCACAGATTTTATTTTTTTATTAATCAGTTAAGGGAACATATGCCCACTTTCTTACAGCTTCTGAGTCATCCAGCTGTTTCACAATTATCTATGATATTACTAAGGTATGTCAAATAAATGCTGACATTAGCCTTCATCATTCAGCCTTCAATTAAAAAAGAGTTTCATTTATTCTGTCACCTCTTGACAAAAATCAAAGTAATAGTATAATAGCAGAAATTATTGAGTTGGCTGAGATTCTATCTCAGGAAAACTGTATGCATAAAGTACATGAGCACAACTCTATAACCACTATGTGCATATAGTACCACTGTGTGCAAATTTACATTTACATTTATGGTATTTAACAGATGCTATGATCCAAAGCGACTTCCATTCCCTAACTACAGGGGGCAGTCTCTCTGGAGCTGTCATTGCTAATTTATACATAACACTACAGCCAAAATGACACACATTTCAGAAATGTAGTATGCCATGAGACTCTTGTTTAAAAGAACATTCCTATAGTGTCCAAATTAGCTGAGGGGCTAATCCACAAAAACTAGGACACAGCTTGTATTGAAGCTTGCACAACTATAGGTGTGCCTAGGTGAGCTTTCAGTGGTTAGGAGCACTCAAAACTCCCTGGAGATTCCCAAATGCATCATAGTGTTCATTTGTCTGAATTAACTTTTATTTTGTGATTTTTATTACCTTTAACTGAAATATCTGTATGATGCCATAAGTGCTGCTCTATCTAATCCTTTCATGAACAAAATATGACATATTTACAGGCTGACCTGCTTGCAGGTTAGTAGCTAACAGCAAACAGGCTTATTTACATTGAGCATCATCACTCTGAAACTGCAGTGCACAGAGTAAATCACGACGATGCACCAAAAACAGGGTTAGTCTCATAAATCAGCCTTTTTCTTGTGTTTCATCCCTTAATGTGTGTTTCATCCCTTAACTTTCAGGACAAATGATCTGACCACAGACCACTGTTTTAGCATGATGTGTAGGGAGTCTCACTAATAATGATAGTATAACGTGATTCAAAGTATTTCGGAAAAATGCACAATTTCTTTTCAGTCGATCTTGCTCTGAAAGGCAACTACTTGCATCAGACAAATTAAACCCTTTGCATGAACAAATATAGATGTGTGAGTAGTCGGTCAGAATATTAATGGCAATATTCTGAGTTGTAGCCAGCTTAGCCTCCTTTAAATATCACTCAGTCTACATGTGGGCAGAGTGTCTAGGGCTGATACGATCCAGAGGCTAATGCAACAAACAAGCGGAAATTTGCATTATGCCGTGGGTGTTTATTCAGTGAAGAAAGGCTTAATTGCATTAAACATTGCTCTGTGTGAATATGTATAAGCAAAACACAATGGGTCAGCTGCCCAGACAGTGTTGCATACTGTCTCTATATCTTGTGTTTCACATAATTGAGTCCCCCATTTGGCTTATTCCAGAGAAATAGCCACCTGGGAAATCTATCTGGAAAATCTACATTGGAAATATGATTATATTTATAATTATTGTGATGTTACATTTAGTGCAGCACAGTGTGAAACATAATTTGTACTCATGGTTGTACGTTCTACAGTGCTATAATAAAGACACTTTTGATTGAACCATATGCTTTTGTTAATATTTAGTATGGAAGTACACAATTTTTGACACAATCTGTGCAATGAGAAACATCTATTAATAACTACAACAGATCATTTCAATATTTCAGTGGAGTATATGTGCTCAGCACACACTTGAAACATTTCTCTAAAAAATGTGAGGTTTTGGTATTTGAGGTTTAATTTCTTGTCGTATATGTGAAAATATATGTGCAGTTTATGGATTCTGTGTTATTTACAGCAAGTTCTCAGTGCATTTTCTAATTGCCCACTGTATCTAATTTATTATCATCAGTGTTGATATTATTGTGTGATGCATTGTTTTATTGATTTAAATCTTATGAATGTGAGTGAAAGACAAACGTCAACAAAAAATCTGTGTGTATTTCCTAACTCCCATTCTGCAGGGCCCACTTGCAGTAGTTTTGTGTTTTCTGAATCCCATCATAACAATCAAGCCCTCTTTAGGACAAATGAAGTAAGCTTGTGCAGGGAAAGTGAAAAAGCATGTCAGCCTTCAGGAACAGAGCTTGAAAACGCAGGTGTAGGAGATAATTGAGAATCATGTGCACCATGTGTGATGAAAAAACTGCTTAATTATTTTTTCATAATGAATGTGTTTAAAAAGCATTGATGTTAATAGATGCATGTTCCAATTTGAGGAAATGCACCATTGTAGTCAGAATGACCTAGAAAGGCTGAAAGATAATGATAAATTAAAAGAACAGTTGGACACTGTCAGTGCAGTCTTCTGTCTAACCGAGTAGTGGTCTGGGGTTTGAGGTGCCCCATCTGCCTCTCGTCATGTGTGACATGCCTCACTGAATTAGATAAGTGCCATATTTTCCATATATGGCTGTCCTGAGATGGATACCTCATCACGTTTCTTTCATTTGTGGCATGGAGGCTGAAAGGATTTAGTTTGATCTTCAGTTGAGGACATATCTGAGGGGAAGAATGTTTTGTAGTTTTATCATTTTAAGTGCCTGTTTCCTTTGCTTAGCTGGCTGCTGTAAAAGCTGATACGGTATTTATTGGTCTGAATGCAAATATATGTAATTGTAATATAACCTGAACAAATTCTGACTACTATATCTATATGTGAACAAATTAAGACTGCGCACCACCAAACAGTGATAAAAAGTCAAAATACTTATGACAGAGCCTACGAGGGTTTAGACATCTACAAAATGTAAAAAATATTACCTTGTCATCAGCCAGAAATATAGGAATTATACATTCTAAAAAATCAGTTCTTAGTGTAGATAAACATCATGTTGTCTAATGAATTTTAATGTTGGTCCCATATAAAACGCTGACACTTGCGGAGCAAAAGGACCAAAGAATCTTTGTAATATCACATGTTTGCGATGCCTGTTTAACAAAGCAATGGCATTGTACTTTTATCATAAAAATCAAATGCCACATTTTGTAGCAGACATATGAAGTCACTGTATACAAAAACAAACCTTACTGTTTCCATTATTCAAAAGGGATAGATTTTTTTGTTTTGAATCAATAGATAAGCTAATGCTAGATTTAAAAGGTTTATTTCTCTTATTAACTTCAAATTTACTAATATTTTATCATTTGTGTCAGTTTACACACAGCAGTGGTGCTGTTGAATTAGATGCCACTATACAAACAGGAACTACAAAAAAAACTACTTTTTTTTAGGTAAACCCAAAATGTTGAATGTGACAATGACAGTGTGAGTGTGTATAGGATTGTATGCATGTGTAAATATGTGCGTATCTGAAAAATAGTTAAATAAAAACCCAGAAATTATCAAATAGTAGTGATGCGTGTAATGTCCTTCATCTTACCAACCATTGCATATTGGAAACATCCCACAAGGCCTGCCTGATGGATAGTCAACTTGCCATCAAAGACCATGTCAAGATGGCTCTGGTCCTTATGTTACAATTTTTCCTGCTCATGTTTAGCTTTCTGTCCCAAATATGCCACCCCTTGATAGGAGCCACTGTAACAACATAATGTTATTTACTTCACCTGTCAGTGATTTAATGTTTAACAAAAATAGTTTGTACATTAAAGTTTTAGGAGTTGTATGCAATTTGTTTTATGAAATTTGCATGTTATGTGTTTTAAATGGCTAAAACAGCCTGGGGTCAATATGACCTCTAGAAACACAGATTTTACAACAACATGTAAATTATCATGTTAATTTTATGTTTATTCTGTTGTTAAGAAAAACAGTGAAACATAAGGCAAAACAATGGTAGCCATTTAGAGCCATTTATTTATTGAATAGTGTCACACTGGCCCTGTTAGAGAGGATTAGTCCTCATCATCTATACAAGGTAAATTCATTTCTGTGTAGTGAATAGTGGGGAAGTGAATTATGTTGGCTTCACTTCCCCACATTCAGAATGAAGACATCCAGCTGTTCTAGTTAGCTTAGTCTGTGGCTTAGTTGAGTTAAAATAATATCCAAAAGTAAGACACCATGCTGAGTGAGAAGAGCCCTTCTGTCTTACTATCCAGTTGTCAGGCTGAATTAGGAATCATACCTAGTAACATGGATTTCTATACAGTTTATACAACTTATTTCAGTGTCAATTACTAACAGTTACAGTTCTACACATGAGGCATTGCCCCTGCAAGAACCTTGGTAGCCTGGATTTAAAAAAAACTATAATAATATAATAATAAAAGTAAGGACACAAAATGAAATATCAACAAAATATAAGAAGGAATAAATTAAGATCTAACCATGGGACTGGAAAACAAGATTTGCAACAAGTTGCACAGGATTTGGACAAATATTTCCAGTTTCTAAATGTAATGTCATGTCTCTGCCTCTTTAGGTGGGATGGCAGCTGAAGAACCTTGTTAATGCATTACGTGAGGACCCCAATGGTGTCATTCTTACTCTGAAAAAGAGGCCACAGAACACCTTGACCTCCACCCCTGCTCTGCTCAAGAATGTGCGTTGGAAGCCACTTGCCCTCCAGGTAACCATTCTTTCCTTCATAAAGCCCTGCTACTTTTCACCCCAGTCAATGTTTGCAAAGGGTACAATCTTGTTGAACACCACACTAAGCTCTGTAGTATGGGGCGCCGTTTGTTAAAACAGCTTCACAAATTTAGAGGTGTCATTTTTTCATCATTTAGCACAATTTTCACACATTTAGAGCTAAATGTGTAAAAAAAAAAACGATGTTAGGTTTTGGTCCATTTTCTTGCTGCGTAATTGTTAAATGTTCAATCTAAATGTTAAACCTAAATCTAAATGTTAAATGTTAAATCTAAATGTTTAATCTAAATCTAAATGTTAATGTTAAATCTAAACGTTAAATGTTAAATCTAAATGTTAAACCTAAATCTAAATGTTAAATGTTAAATCTAAATGTTAAATCTAAATCTAAATGTTAAATATTAAATCTAAATGTTAAAT
>JBBMFX010077310.1:0-10352 GCA_037832545.1 Rhabdalestes septentrionalis
CACTTTTGTCAGATTATATTGTATTAAATTTATTAAATTGTATTTATAACTTGGCATCCCTATCTCAGAACCCCCCCACTTTTGGAAAGCTTGATCCGCCCCTGGACTGACAGCTTGAGATGTTCTAAGAGATACGCTTTTTAATGCCTTTAATTGGTTAAATATTTGTTAAAAAGATAAGCGGACGTAAAGGGTGACCAATATAATTAATTTATTAACAAAAAAAACCCACAAAAAATGTCACTTCCGAGTGTAATTACAAAAAGGGCATGTGCCTGGCAGGGAGTTTGGCAGCTAGATAGCATAGATTACATGAAACTTCTTTCAGTGATCCTGCAGACACATCACTTCATGATCTTTAAATGTTAAATCAGGCTGCATGCATAGTAGTAACTACATCAACGCTGAAACTGAGAAAGCTGGCTCTAAAATGTAATTATGGATTTTGTAGCAAATTTGACACCATCCTTTCTCTGAAACAGGACAACTTTGAACCAGGATATTTTCTCACAAGACAAAGGAGATGTCCTAAACCCCATTTGTAGTCAATTTTGACCAAGTATGCAGTTCGAAAGAGAGGGAGAGAGAGAGAGAGAGAGAGAGAGAGAGAGAAAGAGAGAGAGAGAGAGAGAGAGAGAGAGATAGGGAATGAGACAGAAATACAATAAAAGACTTGAATAGTTGGTCAGGCACTAATAAGATGTAAAAAATTTTAATTGTCTGTATTAAAATGATCAGGATTGCGGATTTTTGGTGGTTAATAATGCACATGTAACTATTAGCTACATTTAGCTATTTAAAAATAGATACATTTCTCTGTTACCTCACCACCTATATAATAATGATCTGAACAGATGTCCTGTTGATTAAGACACAACTGAAAACAAATCATACCTTTCAAATTGCGTCACAATATGTGTATCCAAAATATAAAAAAATTCTGTGTCATGCATGTCTTCCTGCACATCGCTAAATGTGCGCACGTGGGCATTCTTATATATTTCCCTGGTATCTTCAGCGATTTACCTCTATACCTGGGCCTCCCTTGAGTACAGGAGAAACAGAAGCTACCTAGACATCCAGCACAACCTTTAAGAGTTTCTTCCCCTCCGATTGCTCATCAGTCAGGCTAGATCTCACAATGGTCATTTAAATGCATGATCTGCATTAGAAAATTGCTTCGAGCTCCCTTTCCCAAAATGATATTATGTCTGCAGAGAGAAATCGATGCCAGAGCACGTAAAGCATACTGCTAATTTGCAATACACACAACCCTATGCATACTAAAAGCTCAACAATTCAAACAGCAATCAGAATCAGAGAATGGAAATGGTCATAAGGGAGCGCATCTGTTTTGCAAAGATGCACAGAGCCATAAATACTAATGCTTGTGCTAAGGTGACGAATCAGGAGTCATCATCTCTGTGCTGATTTTATGCACAATCCAGCATCACTCGCAATAACTCTATCAAATAGAGTGGAAGATGGGGAAGAAGCCCCCTGAAGAACAATCCCCATGTTCTGTAAGAATGAACTATATCTGCACATGAGATTTGGTTGGTTTTGGTTTTAATGTACAAAAAGTAGAATCTTAAACAGGAGCTCCTCGAGACCCCACTCCCCCTTGTGGGAAACCTTCAGATTCAGAATGAGAATCTGAAAACTTCCCGGAGGAAACAACTGTCACTGTTTCTACTGAATAATTTATATGGAAAACTGTTTCATAGCTTCACATTTTTCAACGTTTTATTATTTCTCTAAAAATAAGTTAGCTAAAAAAATATATATATTTTTTCAAATTCAAATGAATGACCCATGGCCCAGATTATTTCCTGTCATTATAATGTTTGTGGCTTCTGGCAGACGCTCTTATGCAGAGCGACGTACATCAGTGCTTTCGAAGTCCACATCTGTTCTTCATAGCTGTAAAGCTATACTTAAATCAGCATCTGCATTTTTACTGCCAGCTAAATTGCATACCTTCGCAAACACAGATATGTTCAGTGTCTGAAGTTTGGTCTCACTCAGCAGCAGTTGGGGTTTATTTCTGGAGTGTCCCTGAAGACTGTTTAGCTTCAACTATAACTAACTGTTGAAAACAGGTGATAGAACAACACAAAATGTGTGGAAGGGAAAGTGTCTTCTACACTGCTTGGAGTTTCACAAAGTGTTTGGGGCTGCTTGGTTTGAACAGAATACTTCAGACTACGTGTTAAAACAAGAATAAATATAAGGACGTGAATGAAAAGGCAGTGTTAAGATGGTGAATTTGGAAAACAAGAACTGACAGAGCCATCTAAACAAGACTGATCTCTCTCTGTAATGAGTGAGGGCTGAGGCAGATGGAATGTAATTGCAGGAACCAACAGAATTAATGCAAAAAGACAAATACAAAGATCTAGCATAAGAAAAATGTTGCAATAACCAGCATTAACTGTCAGTTTTCAAGAAAAATGTACAAGGAGTGGGGCTACAAGGTATTTTACAAAGAATCCACGGCCCCAGACTGAAGTATATATACAGACTAGACAATTAGAAACACCTGGGAAAGGGAGGGGACAAGAAATAGCCACAGGTGAACAAGACAACAAAGGGGCGGGGCTAATATGGGGCTGGGACCAAAACAACAACAGATTAACATGGATCACGTAAACAAAGGAACACAGTGATACCGATGTCAATAACAATATAAATAATGTAACAAACAAGGGAAAGAAGACAGAATATTACAAACAGCCAAAAAGCAGGGAAAAGTCAAGGAGAACCCCTTTACCTTTCCTTCTCTCTTTTTCTTATTAACTCACATTACTGACCCAATGCAAACACTTCACTGAAAGCAATTACTCATCAGCCTAAATGACATGTATGTAAACCTTTCATTACCACTGGCATCAAAAATGTTAACATTTATTAAGGCTTACTCGAAGATGTGAAATTATATAAAAATGGACTAAAACAGACCAGATGACTGACAAATTGATGCTTGTTAGTAGAAGGCTTTGCAAATGTGCCTGCAGGTTTAAACAAGCCTCCGGGGAAGTGTGAGTGACCCTGTATAGCTTACATTAATAGCAAGCAGAAAATACACAAAGTATCTTTTACAGCAGGCAGATATTACACACTCATAAAAGCACAAAGGAAGCATAAGGACCTTCAATGTG
This sequence comes from Rhabdalestes septentrionalis, assembly GCA_037832545.1. Taxonomy (NCBI): domain Eukaryota; kingdom Metazoa; phylum Chordata; class Actinopteri; order Characiformes; family Alestidae; genus Rhabdalestes; species Rhabdalestes septentrionalis. The sequence continues at coordinate 3,162 of JBBMFX010077310.1, forward strand.
TTTGGTTATTAGACAAATACATCGGACTGTTATTGTCTGGCCCTGTGGCTCAATAAGTCATATGTAAATAAAACTCAGGGAACAATACGACACCAGATGGCTTTTTAAATTAAAGACTGAATTTATATGGCATAAAAACTAATAGAAGCTCAGCGGTGCTCCTCAGATTTACATTTACATTTATGGCCTTTAGCAGAAGCTTTCATCCGAAGAGACTTCCTTTTCTTAATTAAATAGGACAGTCCCCCTGGAGCAACTTGGGGTTAAAGGTCAGGAATGAACTCAACATTCCAACTCAAACAATAAAATGAAAAACAACTACAAGAAACTACAGGCACTGGAAATGAAAAGAAAATTCTATGTTTTTACACTGGAATGATGACATTACTTTGGAATAATTGTTAGAGATTAATCAGAGATGTGGTTACATACATTTGAGCATCTCAATATTTGTGGTACCTTACAGATGGCATGTGTGAAATTCCATTTAAATTTTTATCAATTTCTTTGCAGCTGCAAGCAATTCTAATTCCGATTTGAATTCTAGGAAGTGAATCCTTGCACTCTCCTTTTTGTTAATAAACGGTCCTGACCCATCTAGATGGATTATTGAAATATCCTCTAAAACCTTCCTTTTCTGGATTCCACCCTCAGTTCGAATGCACAGTGCTGGACAACACAGCCAAAACAACAGAGACAGCTGTGCTACTATCTCATTACTTACCGATGGCAGTGTATGTTTGTGTAGCATGAAGGAGCGTTAATTGTTATGATACCACTTCTGCCATCTCATTTGGTCCCGTCGGGTTTACTTTTTCTCAACACAGTTATCGCTTTACTTTATCTACCCCTGCCCCTCTGTGTGCGGCTGACAGGCTCCAAATAAAGAACAAAACAAGCTCCCTCCATTCAGCCACTCATCAAAGAAGAGAAGGTGGAAAATTATTTAGGTTTCTTCACTCCGCAGCTGTTTTATATAGCATGGGTTTTCTGAAAAGTGGAGCGCATACACTACATGGACAAAAGTATAGGGATACCTTTTTTTTTTTAGGGTTTGGACTTGGCCCCTTATTTCCAGTGAAGGGCAAACTTCAGAATATTAAGACAAAGCAAGATCCATTACTATATGTTTGGATGAGTTTGGTGTGGAAGAACGTGACTGGCCCTGACCTCAATCCCATCCAACACTTTTGGTATGAACTGGAATGGAGATTGTGAGCTAGACCTTCTCATCCAACATCAGTGCCTGGTTGGAAAGCCTTCCAAGAAAAGTGGAAGCTGCTCTATATTAAAGTCTATGAATTTGAATGCAATGTCATTAAAGTCCGTGTTGGTGTAATGGTCAGGCGTTCCAATACTTTTGTCCAATTAGTGTATGTGTTACACAAGATGAGAAAAAATTCATTTCACCTCTTATCATAAATACTTTCCTGCCAAGCATGAAATATCTGAGCATTGCTCCTTCTACCTTTCCAGAGAAGGTACACCAAGTACAGAAGTTTTAGTTCCCTGCACTTTTAGTTCAGTGCCTTTCCACAGCTTAACATGCCAGTATAATTTTAACATTCATGTTTTCCCAATTTTGTGTTGTTTTAGGATCTAAATGTGTAGAGTGTGTGTTTAAAATAATGCTCATAATGCCATTTAGCAGTGATCTTTATGTTAAGGTGCTTTTGAAAATAAGTTGGTTCAGATGTATCAGTAGCAGTGGAAGCGCTGAAACTTGCTCGGATGTGTAATATCAAGACCAGGGTTGGCAAACACTGACCTAAAGGTCTTTTCAGTGGATTACTTGTTTTTGTGACAGAGATATGTGACTACTAAGCACTTTTTTAATGTTTAAGGAACCTCCATGTAACGTAAATCTTCTCTAACATTCCGAAAGTTTTCCAAGAACTAATCATCTGAGCCAAGAACATTTATAGAAGCTTAAAATATGTGAAAAGTTTTCAACAGCATCTACAGTTCTGGGTGTGCTCTGCAAAGAATGCACTCCCAGATTTTTATCACAATGATGCCACTGTTATTGTAGCTGAACACATGGTCTCACTTTTCTATCTACCCACTGTAATGCCTGGATTTGATGCAGTTATAGTCTGGAAACAGCTGGAATCAGCTCCTGTGCACCTGAATTGTCACTTTGTATAGTAATTTATTCCATTTCCTTTAAAATGATTATTTTCCAATTCATCCCTGACTGCAGAGGCTGCAAGGTACAGTATTGTGCAGCACCGTGTTAAGAATGTTCTAATTAGGTCTTGGTGATGCTTTTCTGGATGTGTTAATACCATTGATGTTTTCCTAAATATCTGAAACTGACATATCTTCACAGATTGTAAGATATGAACACATTCCCAAAACTTCATGCATTTTACCTCCAGTTTATTTGTTTATTAATTATTTAAAAGGGACAGTGTACATTAATCGACAGGCTCACTTCATGAGTCATGAAATGCACCAGATTTACCCATCAGGCTTATTTACATCCACAGTCCCTGGCAGGTTGACATTATTTAAAATTCATTTGACATACATGACCATTCATTATACAACTAGTTCCCATAACATTAAATAGAGCAAGTAGGCTATAGTGGTGTGATTGTCATATTCAAATTATTACACTTTATTATCCAATAACTATTGCTTTTTAGATGAACCCCTCTGTGAAAGAGGGTTTCGAAAGACCAAACTCCCGACGCAAAAGAACAAAAACATTTTCGGTCAGATTTATTGATTGGCTCCTGTGCTTGATGGTGTAAGAGCAGGTTTAGTGGAAAGAGTAACCAGAAGTGAAAATGATGGGAGGGGTAACATTCCCTACTGCGCTGGGCAGCAGCCGGAACACATCCAGTGATTCATCTCTGATTGCTGTGACAGGCCCGTCCACATGTGTCAGCCCAACACAGCATGAGGCGAACTTGTTCAGCTGCACTGCCGTGACTCTGAACATGTAATCCATTCATGTGATTTTGGTCAACAAAAAAACAGCTTGTAATCAGGGCTAGAACAGACTTCCACAGTACATTCTTTTTTAAACCTAATTAAATATAATGACTTCATTTGAACAGTTTGAAGGGGCTCGTGTGGGTCAGAACTTTTGTTAAGTGACAGAGACCTCTAGTGGATGATAATAGTAGTGCAATGAGCACAATCGAAAGCAGAATAAAACTGCAGTATTACACAGGTGAACTGTGTTGAAACTATACCTCTTTATTCCCAGCTGTACATTATTTTATTCTTCTTATCATATTTCTGTAATTGAAGTTTTTAGCCAATATAAACTCACAGGACAAAATAAATGGCCACCTACGTCATTTCTTCCCTCACTCTCGATCATCCATCCCCTTGCTTTATTAAAAACATCAGGGCTGTCAGGTGAGGATTACATCAGCCTCTTAAGATCATCCTTGTCTATTTTAGCCCACTCTCCACAAGCTGGGTGCACATTTGAGTTCACGTGTAAGTATTTCACCATTTTTACTTGCATGTTGAGAACTGGGACTGTGGTTGTTTTGCTGGTGAGTCAGAGTGAGAGTCCCAGTGTTCCATCATGTCTGCTGAACACACAGACACACAGTGTCATCCTAAAATGTGTCAGTGTTATATTTTGTTGCTTTTTTCGTGGCAAGATGTAATTTATCATGCATTTTAGTGTTAAATTATTAAGAAAATATAATTTACTAATTTTGTAGCAGAAATATGAAAGAACAAATTCTGGTACTGTCGACAGAACACAACGACACCATACAGGAAAACAAGTCTTAGAATGGTGAAATACCCCTGTGATTGGAGGTAGCCAATCACAGAGCGTTATTTATTTGTTCTTGCTTCTGATTGACTGCTGCCTTGTGACGCATCGCTAAAAGATGTGGTCCAGCCTCCTTGCATCAGAACTGTTTCCCAAATTAAGCCTAGTCTGGGATTACCCTTTAATTTTCAATGGAAAATCTCTATTCACAGCACTACATAATCCAGAACTAGGCTTGATCCTGTCTGGGAATGTGTTTTGGGAGCATATTTGGGGCATATTTTGGGTTTATATAATATAAATAGGCATTTATATGCATTTTTTACCATATCACAAATTTGCATTTTTTCAGTATTCGTGGGTGCTCTTGGAAAGTAGCCACCATAAATTTCATACATACATACATACATACATACATACATACATACATACATACATACAAAACCACTGGGCCTGGTTCAGTTGTTGCCAAAGGGCTTCTCACTGCAAAGCTATGAAATGTATCACACATTTTACATCACAAAATTGCACAAAACTCTGCATAGCTAATTAGTATATTTCTGGCCTTAGAGAAGAATATTTGAAAGTGACATGTTCTTAAACCGTAAGACAAACAAAAATGCTCACTACAATCTGGAATTCACCTGAAAATAAACCACAAACCACTTCTTAACTATTTTCTTAACACTCTCTGCAGGGAGAACTATACTTAAGCAAGCCAGCAAAATCAGCATGTCTAAAATAACATAGTTATTATGGAAGGTTCCATCTGACTCTTAAGGCAAAATTGTCAACAAGAAAATATACAGTATCAAACTGTAAAATGTTTAAAAAGTATTATATTTTTTTACACACATAAAGCCCACATCTGCACAAATAATCTGCGCTTATTAAACTTGGACATAGTTCTAATAAGTGTGCAGACTTTTCTCAACATTTGATTTAGTGTGATTATTATTTTATTATCCAGTTTATATCAGCTATATCAATACTGGTGTAAATAATTTTGTCATACATTAATACCATTTTTAAATACAGAAAACATATTCTTATAAGGAATAATGAGTTCCTAGTGAATATAGGTGCATGGGCTTTCTAGAAAGTCTGAGATTTTCTTGGACATGTCATCGAGCTCGTTTGTGTTGGTGTACTTCAGTAGGTTGTAGGTACGCACAAAGTAGTGCCTGAGGTAACGCTGAGAAACACACTTATGTAGCTTCTGCACCAGACGCAGAACACTCTCTCTCAGGTTGCGCCAGTCTCTGGAGCCTGGGTACTTCTCACACGTCCAGAACAGCAGTGTCTAAAGCAGGGGCAGAGGTGAAAGAACTTGGAATTGTCTATGTTTTCCATAAAAAATAAACAATGTAGAATGTGGGTGCACAATGTACTGCTGGCATATATAGCATTTGCCATGAATCACACATAATTTACCACTCTATTCTTAGTTGGCACAGACACTGACATATATGTAATTAAAAAGAATAATCACATAATCTATATAGAAATAGTTAAATATGACATTTGGTGGATTTGGGGGCAAGTTTTGCATTTAACATGTAAGGAAAAAATATATTAAACATAAAATATTAGATGTGTTATCACGTTTGCAACAAAGTCATTTTACCAAATGTACCCAAACAATAGCATGATTTAACTGCCATGGGTAAATAAACATTCTTAAGTTAACTCCCTCATGTATGAGTTTTAGAATGAACTTTTAAAAAGCATGAAAAGGGACACAGTTTGTTAGTAGTATTAATATTAGCCACTACAAATGCCAATTATCAGAGGAAGAAGATTCTTCATTTGTCACATGCATATCCATAAAAGTACAACACACAGTGAAACTCAAATGAAGGTAAGCATGGTACCTGTAAATGGTGTGCAGTGATGACAGGTTTGCTCCCTGGACACCATACATCTTCCTTAAGCTGCCGGACCACCCTGTAACACTTTCTGCGACAGCCGCCGTCCTCATCTATGCTACCCATGAGCACCTGCTCTGCCCGGGAGAATGACAGCAGCCAGTGGTAATTGGAAGTAGCCATGAGATTGAAACCAAAGGACTACAAAGATCAGGGAGACAGTGTTTAGAGGCAATCATCCACCATACCATTATTTTTTCAGCTTCAGTTCAGCTTCCTAGTTCAGCTGTCAGTGTAGATAACCATCCTTGCAATGTCTGCAATGCAAATGATGTGAACATAATGTAATCTTTGGTATCTTGACAATGGTGAAATAATGGTAGATTTGGGGACTCCTGCATGTGCTTCTCTACCTTTGTCATTAAAACTACCATGTAACGTGGTCTAGGCACCAAGTAGCATTTGTGTATATTTTGTCTCTTAACTTTCTGTGAAGTAGATTTGGGAGCCATTAAACACTTTGCCATCCTATTACATTCCAGACTCTTCTGGTCAGTTTCTCTGGGACAGAGCATTTCCCCAGCAAACCACAGTGAAAGCCTTAATTTCCATTGTAATGAATTTGATTATGCAGATATTTGAGGGTACATAAATCAGCGCAATTCTCCTTTATCTAGACAGAAAAGACATTTTCTTGGTTATAACTTCTTTATTTGTTCTTTTAGAACTCAAGGGCTGGGAACTGGTCACACCCCCAAACTCCCACACTTCCTAACCTTAGTGCACCGTGCGCGCTCGGTAGAAGGCCACCTCTGCAGCAGGCGGGGCCAGCGGGCTCTTTTTGGCCAGCAGTTCATCAGCTCCACTGTGGGAACTAGTTCCACCTCGATCTGCCCTTCCGAGGTCTCCACCGCAACACGAACCATCGAGCCCACCGACTCCAGCATGCTCACTTTCTCTGTCACAGTGAGGGGAAAAAAAATAAAACAGAGCCACAGGCTTGTCCCTGAGTTTGTCCCAGAAATGCAGGCTGGAGTTAAGAGTAATGTTATTGCCTTGTTGAATGGAAAGGTCATGTAGTATTGCAATGTATTGATGCCATGAGTGCGACCCATGAGTGTGTGTGTGTCCGCATGTGTGTTTAACATCCACACACAGTGCCTGAGGCTCATGTAGGCAGACCTCCCTGACCTGCATTCTATGGATTCCCTGTGTTATTCCAGATATTCTGCCTGGATAGCCCAGAACTACAAGCAAAAACAGTACTTCCTATTTAACTAAGATTTCAGAAGCCATTTAGGCTGGGATAACATTTCAAGACAAATGGACTTATAGAAACAGAACATAATTACTATGAACAAAACCTTGTTAAATGATTGTGCATACAGTTTACATGGTTTTATCAGATTGACAATGACATCTTCACTCCCATTGTGTTGAACTCTGCAGTTCTGGATCATGCAGTACATTCACCTGGCTTTTCTTCATTCATTTCCTTAGAAAATCAAACAGGTCATGCTAAATGAATGTGAACCCTGTTGGTTTAAAAGAAGACATTTTAACATATTATATATA
>JBBMFX010077320.1:0-10351 GCA_037832545.1 Rhabdalestes septentrionalis
AATAGAATCGTTTCTTCGGCTAGCAGAGTGTGAGGACAGTACTCAGGGTACCTCAGAGGCTGCTAGAAGTCTTGGGGATCGAACCCACACTCTCTGATCACAGGGCAAGTGCTGTAACCACTGAGCCACTACCCGCCCGGTTGAGCTGTGTCAGTGGAGTGAGTGTTTTATAGTTTTCCTTGGGCTGCCGCGAGAATTAGTGGTGAAAGGAAAAGATCAATCCACAAATTCTTGAGTCGATATCATATTTTTTAAACGAGAATCGATATTGCTCGATGAATTGACTTTTTGAACCCAGCCCTAGTGAGAAATGTGTAGTATATTTTACACTATTTAATAAATTCACTCTTTTATGCAGTGGAATTAAAAACCAGACTCTGTTTTGCATGTTCTCACCTCAGATTTTTCCAAAATGTCATCAGATCACGAAAAATACCATAGTTTCCTAGGGAGTGTATTCTTTCCCCGTCCCTCACTCACCAGTTAGCGCTCATAGTCGTGGTGTTATGCGTTGCCCATTAAAACACATAGGGTAGTAAACGTGATCCTAGCATGTAAAAAAGGCCTAAAACATGACCACGGCACAATTGAATAGATTTTTATGTTGTGATGGTAGCACAAAAAAACGTGAGACAGGGTTGCTCTGAGCAGGGAATCACAAAAATGTACTGGACCACAAACCACCAAGACTGGCGTTGCCTACGCATAAAGTAATAAGTACAGTTGAGTTTTTTCTTTACACTTGCTGATCTAAATCTTTCTTTGTATGATCAAAACAGTTCAGTGTGACCAGTGCAGTGTTCTAAAATTATGAATAACTTATCACAATTTACCAATAACATACCATCAACATTGATATAATAATGCATACATATATAGTGATATAAATACTGATGTAACCTACACTGATGTCATTTTCACATGAAGAAGATGAACCCCAGGATTCCAGCTGCTTAAAGATTGCACTGATTGGAAAGACTGGAAGTGGAAAGAGTGCAACAGGAAACACCATCCTGGTAAGAAATGAATTTGTGAGTGAAGCCAGGATGGATTCTGTGACAAAGGTCTGCAGAAAAGGAGTTGGTGAGGTTGAGGGGAGATCAGTAGCTGTTGTTGATACTCCAGGTCTCTTTGACACCACACTGTCAAATGAAGAAGTTCAGCAAGAAATTGTGAAGTGCATCTCACTGTCAGCACCTGGACCCCACGCCTTCATCATAGTACTGAGTGTGGGAAGAATCAGCAAAGAAGAACTGGACACTTTAGAACTCATAAAAAGGATCTTTGGTTTAAAGGCAGCAAAGTTCAGCATCGTGCTGTTCACCAGAGGAGATGACCTGGAAAATATGACAATACAACAATACATAGAAAAGATAAACATGGAACAAATAAACAAGCTGCTCAGAGACTGTGGAAACAGGTTCCTAGTGTTTAATAACAGAGAGAATCATGACTGCACACAACTTTTTTTTTTTTTATGCTTTGTTTTATTTGGAAATATCGGCTTAAAAAAACAAAACAGTACAGCATAGAGACACTGACAGATATTTCCATTTTGACACTGAAAGATACACAAACAAATGCTACCCAGCCTCCCACCTCCCCCCAACCCGCCATTCCTTCCAGGATCACTCTTTATTAGGGAAGAACATCCATGCATAAATCCACGCTCTTTAGCGAAGTTAGCCTACATGTTGTCATATGTACAATGTAAATTAACCAGTGATTGTCTAAAGTAAGCTGGAAATGATTTATACCACCAGGTTTCCCTGCCTCTATTCGAGTACCTTAAGTAGTCGTTTTACTATCACCAAGGTGTGCCAGGAATGGACCCCAAGTAGAGAAGAATTTATTCTTTTTCCCCCTAAGAGTATACTTAATCTTTTCTAAATGTATGAACTGTGAGAGGTCAGCTAGCCATAAGGACACATTGGGGAGGGTTCGCTGATTTCCAGTGAAGTAATGTCCTTCTCCTTGCTAGAAGAGACGCAAATGCGATAATATCCTTATGTCATTTCCTTAGTCTATAATGTTTATCATGAGCCACACCAAAGCTATAAATGCATCAGCAGGAAAGGTAATATTGAAAGGTATTGATAGTGCATTAAAAATCCTGTGCCAATAGGTTGCTAAAGCTGGGCAAGACCAAAACATATGGGTCAAATTAGCGGGGGCTGTGTGACATCTGTCACAAGTAATATCTAATTTAGGGTCAAATTTGGCTAGTTTTACCTTAGAGAAAATGTACCCTATGTAATACTTTGAATTGTATGATACTAAGTTTAGCACAGGAAGTACTGTTATTTACCCTTTGTTGAGCACAATCCCCGATGTCATCCCCAATATCCGCCCCCATCTCCATGGACCAGTCTGTTCTGATTTTAGAGATTGTAGCAGTTTTAATAGAAGTTATAGAGTCATACAATCTCGATATCAATCCCCTTAGATTAAGGGGGGTCTCCAGAATCGTATCTATACTTGAAATAGAAGGCGCATATGGAAAGTTAGAGACCTGACTCTGGAGAAAGTGGCGAACCTGAAAATATCGAAACAACCTGGACCGGGGTAAGTTAAATATCTGTGACAGTTCCTCAAAGCTTGCAAAAACTCCATTTAGGTACATGTCTTTGAAAGCGGAGATACCATGTCTTCACCAAAAAGAAAATGCTGAATCTAGACTTGCTGGGGGAAAGAGGTGATTATTACATATAGGGGATAAAATGAGGAGAGCCTTGAACCCAAAATGGTATCTAAATTGGAACCATACCTTAAGGGTATTCATGACCACTGGGTTGTTAGTAAAGCGTGAGGCCGAAAGTGGTAAATTAGTGGAAATCAGTGCTAAAAGGCTTGTTGAGAGACAAGAGTTTGATTCCAAATAACACCAATTTGTTTATGGAGCATGGCGCCAGTAAAGAATTTTCTGAATATTTGCAGCCCAATAGTAATAGCAAAGATTAGGCAGCCCCAAGCCGCCCTGACTTTTTGGCCTCTGCAGTAACTCTAGACGTATTCTGGGACATTTGTTGTTCCATAAGAATGAGGTAAAAATGTTGTCTAGTGATTTAAAAAAGGATCTGGGAAGGTATAGTGGGATACATTGAAACACATACAGGAATTTGGGAAGCACGTTCATTTTTATACTGTTAACCTTTCCTGCTAGAGAAAGATGAAGCAATTTCCATTTCAGCAAATCTGACACAATTTTTTCGCGGAGAGGAGAAAAGTTTGTGAGGAAAAGTCTTTGGATGTCTCTAGTAATATTAATACCTAAGTACCTGAAACCATTTTTGACCATTCGAAATGGTATGGTATTGTCCTGTAATTGAAGGGCTAAGTCAGCGACCGGGTAACATTCACTTTTACCAAAGTTAAGCTTGTACCCAGAGAATGTGCCAAAGGTCTGGAGTAGGTGGAGTATTTGGGGAATACTTAAAATCGGGTTTGATATATATAACAGCAGGTCATCTGCATATAAGGAGAGTCTATATTCCTGTCCATTTTGGTGAATTCCACTTACAGAAACCAGTGATTTAAGTGCAATAGATAAAGGTTCCACAGCTAGAGCAAATAACAGGGGGCTGACTGGACAGCCCTGACGAGTCCCTCTTGTGAGCCGAAAGAATTGTGAGTGTATTCCATTTGTAATTATGGAGGACCGGGGGGAGTTATATAAAAGCTTAATCCACGAAATAAAAATGGGGCCAAAACCAAATTTATTAAGACATTTAAATAAATATTCCCATTCTACCCTGTCAAAGGCCTTCTCCGCGTCAAGTGAGACAACCACCTCTGGCACGTCGCTGAGTGCAGCGGAATAAATTATATTTAAGAGACGGCAAATATTTGTAAAAGAATGTCTGCCCAAAATGAAACCCGTCTGGTCAGGAGATATCACATCTTGCATTACCCCTTCAAGGCGGAGGGCCAGAGCTTTTTCTAGTATTTTCACATCACAATTCAAAAGAGAAATTGGTCTATATGAGCCACAATCAGTTTCGTTTTTACCAGGTTTTAGCAGCAGAATAATAGAAGCTTCAGTTAGTGTTTTTGGCAGTAACCCAAGGGAGAGAGAGTCATTAAACATATTCAGAAGAATACTGGATAGTTGATTAGAAAATATTTTTAAAAATTCAATCGGGTAGCCGTCAGGGCCGGGCGTTTTACTGCTTTGAATTGAGGTTATTGCGGCGATAATTTCTGACTGTTGTAGTGGGAGTTCAGTTCTGGACCTATGTGTTGTGCTTATAGAAGGAAAATGAAGGTCGTTAAAGAATAGTTCCATTGTAATATCACTACCTGCGGATTCAGATGTATGTATGTTGTAGTAATACTTGGAGAATATATCATTAATTTCCTCCGGATCAGTGATCAGTTCGTCCTCTGAATTCTTTATTTGTGTAATTTGTTGGGACGCAGAGCGGCTTTTAAGCTGATGTGCCAGAAGACGAGAAGCTTTATCTCCATACTCATAGACATAACCACGTGATTTCAACAAAATTCGTTCTGAGTTGTCAGATGACAGTATATTGTACTGAGATTGCAGTTCCAGCTTCTTTTTATAAAGTTCAGGAGAGGGGGAATTGACGTATTGAGCATCAACAGAAGATATTGCTGATATGAGCTGATCCTGTTTTAAACTCCTTGCCTTATTAATCCTAGAGGAGTATGAAATAATCTCTCCCCGAATAACAACTTTTAACGTTTCCCAGAGAAGTGAAGGGGAGATACCATCTTTTTTGTTTAACTCAAGGAATTCATCGATTTTTTTGGAAATAGAATCACAAAATGAATTGTCAGTCAATAATGTTTTGTTTAGTCTCCAAGGAGGACGTACTGACCTGCAGGAAAAAGTAAGATCAAGTAGTACTGGGGCGTGATCAGATTCAACTAAAGCTAAATATTCGGTTCTTGTGACACTTGGGAGAAGGCCTCTATCTATGAAGGAGTAATCAATTCTGCTATAGGAGTGATGGACTGAAGAGAAAAATTTAAAGGCTTGGTTTTGTGGATACCGGGCTCACCAAGGGTCCACACCCCCTACTTGGTTCATAAAGGCTGACACTGATTCTGCCATTTTTGATTGGGTTGTAGATTTGGGATTGGATCGGTCCAAAACCGGGTTAATTACGCACTTCAAGTCACCGCCGAAAATTAATTGCTGCGAATTCAAGTCTGGTATTCATGAAATAATTTTCCCCATGAATTTCGGATCGTCCCAGTTAGGGGCATACATTAGCCAAAACAACTGGCTTATGAAAAAGAAGTCCAGAAACAATAACAAAGCGACCCTGCGGATCCAAGAATATGCTAGTTGCACTGAACTGGATATTTGTATGCATCAGAATTGCAGTTCCACGAATTTTAGAGTTCAAATTAGAATGGAAAACTTGTCCCACCCAGGATTTCTTAAGTCTTGTCTGGTCTTTAACCAGCAGGAGAGTTTCTTGCTCGTGTGTTTGCTCTTGCTGGTCATACATGACCCTTCACTTGTCCCAGGATGACCACATCGAGGTAAATAAAGTCCACTGGTGTTTGCAAGTGTGTCTCCTTTGTTCACCTCATCCCTGGAACATGACAACCTATACTTGATCCCCTCTCAGGGGCAAGCTGCAGGCTACACACTATTCCTAAGGACTTCTTGTGATGGAACCATTCCTTAAGCTAGAGGGTTCCCGGGATATAAACAGAACATGAAACCTAAAAACACAATTATTAATAAAACCTTCGGAACAGAGATAACAGCAAGTGATTAAACAAGGGTTAAGCAGTTTTACAACAATTAAAAACAGATTTTTCTGTTTTCTCTCCTATTCGAACTGTCAAAATTATTAATATTTATCAAATTACAATCGGTATAATAGCAATGCTGCTTACTCGGCTCAAATGGACATGAGGACACAAGTCTATTCAGCAACGAACTTGTTTTCGTAAAACTGCCGGGCCTCATCAGGCGTGTTGAAAGAATGAATATCAGTCCCGCAGAACATGCATAGACGGGCAGGATATAGAAGCTGGAATCGGGCGTTCTTCTGGTACAGTGCTTGCTTTATATTGTTTCTTTGCTAGCGCTGGGCTAAAATTCTGGTAAATCCGTACTGTAGTACCTTGGAATTTCAGTTCGTGGTTTCTAGCCCAGCGTAATGCAGATTCCTTCTCCTGAAATCTGGAAAAACAGATCAAGAACGGGCGAGGTGACTTTCTTTGATCGGAGCCAAAGGTAGGGCTCCGGTGAGCTCTCTCCAGGACTGGCGGGAGTGTAAACACCTCCGGCCCCAACACCTCCATTAGCAACGCTGTAATGAATTTAATTGTGTCCGTACCACTTTCGCTGCCTTCAGGGATATTTAATATTCTGAGGTTGGCTCTTCGCGACCGGTTCTCTAGGTCATCGACCCGATCTAAAAGAAACTGGTTTTGATTTTTGAGCACCTTGATGGTGGACTCCGCTGCTGACAGGCGTTCAAAGTTGTCACCAGCTACAGATTCTACCGAAGCTATTCGGTTCTGAAAAAAGGCCACTGTTGCTTACAGGGAATCCAGCGAGGTTTGGAGAGGTTTGATGGATTCCCGGATCAAAGAAGAAAAGTCCTCCTTTATTGAGGTTCTCAATTTCACAAGCTCTGCGGACAGTTGGTCCATCGCGAGAGGTGTATTTATCTCTGCGTCCTCGGATGCTGCCACGACCATGACAGACCGAGGGCTTCCAGCCACAAATGTTTCTAGCTTAGCAGCCGCACGTGTTGCAGGAGTAGGAACAAAACTGCAAGTAAGTTGTGCAAAAGGTTTCAAAAATGAGAAAAAAAACGTAATAAACCCGGGAGCTCTCCCAAACACGTCCTCTCACTACATCACAAACCGGAAGCCTCCAGTTTCTGAACTTTTAAGACAGATAGAAATGATGATTGAGTCAAACACACCCAGTCAATTCTTTACAAATGAGATGTTCCAAGAGCGAGAAATGTCCATCAGAAAGAAAATGAAAGAAATTATGAAAGATAAAGAGCAAGAGATTGCAACTGAAAAGGAGAAACTGGAAACCAAATACAGAAAGGAAGTTGAAGAGGTGAAGAAAAGACTTGATGAAGAAAAACAAAAGGCAGGTTTAAAAAAATCCACCTAGAGAGAAGGTTCAGTGAAATGGTGGATGCTCTGAAAAAGGAGTTTGCAGAAAAAGATGATCAAGAGAAGAAGAAAAGGGAGATGGAGGTCAAGATGAGGTCAGAAGAGGAAAATATTCAAAAGGAGGAATGGCAAAACAGGATCAATGGAAGAACTGAAAAGGAGACAGGATGATGACAGGATGATGACCTTAAAAGGAAAGATTTGGAGGAGGATAAGAAGGAGGCAAGAAGAAGAGAATGAGAGGCAGAACTGGGAGAGGAGAATAAAAGAGGCTGAACATGAGAAGAAAGAAATTCAGGAGGAACTTAAAGCGTAAACATAGGGAATGGGAGACGTAGAGATGGTGGACCTGCTAAGAAAACAGAGACATGCTGAAGAGCTGAGGACAAAACAAGAAGAACAAAAACGAAGGAGAGAGGACATTGAAAGGAAGATGGAAGAAGACAGACTTCAGAGGGAGGAGGAGAAACAACAGTGGAAGGAAGCAGAGAAGAGAGAGAGTGAGCGAAAAGAGAGAGTATGAGGAACTGAAACGAGCAATGGAAGCACAGATGAAAGAACTGTATGATCAACTGGACAAACTGAGGAAGGAAGACTGAGAGAGGAGAAAACGGAAGATAATTTAAGAGGAGTTAGAAAGAGAATGACAGGAGGAGACCAAAAGGAGAGAACAAGAAGGCACAACTAGAAGGGAGACGGAGGAAAAGGAATGTGAAGAAACGAAAAAGAATTTTGATCAGAAAATTAAAGAAATGAGGAATAAATATGAATATGAAGCCAGAAAGCAGGCAGAGCAATTCATTGAGGCAAATAAACAGCACTTCCAGAAGCTGATTGAGGAATACAAAAAAGATAATGAAGTTTTGAATGCACAAAATGACACTAAATGAAGAAATGTACAGGCTAAAAAATCCAATAAATTGTGCCATTCAGTGAGACTTACCACTGAACAAGATTGAAATAATCATTCTCCAGCATGTATCAGATGATTCTGCTGCATCTGTGATTCTACCATGTTTTTGTGTAGAGTGGATTTGTTTAAACTAATTTATAATAGAATAATGGATGGCTACTGCTTCATGAGCAGAGGACCAAATCATGCTACAGTAAAAAAGTGATTTCAGGTTAACCTGATTTGTGCAAATAGTGGTTTTAAAGGTTTATGCTTTTCTGTATTAACATAACCTAAAACATCATCAAATTCTGGATAGAGAGTCTTCCATGTTTTAAAAACCCCAAAAGCATAGTAAAATACAGTGGGATGCAAAAGTTTGGAAAATCTTGTTAATTGTCATGATTTTCCTGTATAAATAGTTGGTTGTTACGATAAAAAATGTCAGTTAAATATGTCATATAGGAGACACACAGTGATATTTAAGGGGGTCAATTGTAAGTTTCCCTCCTCTTTTAATTTTCTCTGAAGAGTAGCAACATGTGGGTCTCAAAACAACTCTCAAATGACCTGAGGATAACGATTGTTCACCATCATGGTTTAGGGGAAGGATATAGAAAGCTGTCTCAGAGATTTAAGCGCTCTGTTTCCACAGTTAGGAACATATTGATGAAATGGATTACCACAGGCTCAGTTCAAGTTAAGGCTCGATGTGTCAGACCAAGAAAAACTCGGATAGACAGAAGCGACGAATGGTGAGAACAGTCAGAGTCAACCCACAAACTAGCACCAAAGACCTACAACATCATCTCGCTGCAGATGGAGTCACTGTGCATCGTTCAACCATTTGACGCACTTTACACAAGGAGATGCTGAATGCGAGAGTGATGCAGAAGAAGCCTTTTCTCCGCCCACAGCACAAACAGAGCCGCTTGAGGTATGCTAAAGCACATTTGGACAAGCCAGATTCATTTTGGAATTAAAAAAACACAGCATCAAAGAAAAACACCTGCTACCTACAGTAAAATATGGTGGTGGTTCCATCATGCTGTGGGGCTGTGTGGCCAGTGCAGGGACTGGGAATCTTGTCAAATTTGAGGGATGCATGGATTCCACTCAGCAGATCAGCAGATTCTGGAGACCAATATCAGTGAAAAAGCTGAAGCTGCGCCGGGGCTGGATCTTTCAACAAGACAATGACCCTAAACACTGCTCAAAATCCAACAAGGCATTCATGCAGAGGAACAAGTACAACATTCTGGAACGGCCATCTCAATCCCCAGACCTGAATATAATTGAAAATCTGTGGTGTGAGTTAAAGAGAGCTGTCCATGCTCAGAAGCCATCAAACCTGAATAAACTGGAGATGTTTTGTAAAGAGGCATGGTCCAAAATACCTTATATCAGAATCCAGACTCTCATTGGAAACTATAGGGAGCGTTTAGAGGCTGTAATTTCTGTAAAAGTAGGATCTACTAAATATTGATTTCATTTCTTTTTTGTGGTGCCCAAATTTATGTATCTGCCTAATTTTGTTTAAACAATTATTGCATAATTTCTGTAAATCCAATAAACAATATTTCAGTTCTCAAATATCAACCAACGATTTATACAGGAAAATCATGACGATTACCAAGGTTGCCCAAATTTTTGCATCCCACTGTATATGGATATACAGCTTGGTATTTTTAGTGACAATTGTTCAGTATAGGTTCATATATTTTGTGTTTATTCTGTACATTTTTGTATATATGTCTGTACAGATAGATAGATTAAAAAAAAGTCCACAGAAATCATTTTTACAACACAAAATTGCTCCACACAAATTATAATTTCAATGCAAAAGTTTGTACTTTTGTTTTTTAACTCAAAAAGAATCTTTGCTCAATGTTTTAATCTGTATATTTAGCTTTTTTATGTGAACAGACACTTGCCCACACTCGAAGCCATTTTGTGTTGGTAGACAAGATGAAAAACGAAAGTCAACCTGAGCTAAAAGAACATTAACTAATACAAAACATAAACATAGACTTTGCATTTTGGGTATTAAATGTAAGGGGTTACATCTGGACGGGTGCACCAGAAGCTTTTTTAATATGAGGGGACACTGTGGGGCAGGGTTTGGGTGTGGGGTGGGGTTGGGTGTGGACAGGGTTTGGTATGGGACGGGGCTGCTGCGTGCCTGCAAAGTCTCGTCCTTTTAGGGGGTGGGCGGTGTTTGGAAACCTCTGTTGAATCTTGAATCTTTGGTGAAAGTATCCACTCTACTTAATGGATAGAAGAACACACACCACTGGAAATCCGCTCCGGGTTTTCCTCCAACTCCCCACATGC
>JBBMFX010077331.1:0-10351 GCA_037832545.1 Rhabdalestes septentrionalis
ATGGTTTCTGAAACAGACGCCTTTTCTCATCTTTCCTCCGCTCAAACAAACCTACAACCACGAGCTGAAAGCCGACAGCGCTTGCGTTTCGGTCAGGTCCGCTTCTCCGGTCGGCGAACTAAACAAAGGCGCTGGAGTGTCTCCGTTAACTTGCTGGGGAGATCGGCGCAGTTTCTTTGAAAACTGAGCATGGTTTGACGGCTTTAGATGCACGTTTGTGTACTACTATCACTCATTTTAACTTTACTCTTTGGCTTACTCGACAAAGACAACAAAAAGTTAAGATTTAGAACCATGGTCACAGGAGCTCTATAAGCCACAGCCTGCACGGGCACCAACATCTTGCTATTCCATCTTGCACACAAGGCTTTCAATTCTTGATACAAATGAATGACATGGGCCTCTGTACCCACTGACTTCAGCAAATCATCCACATAAAAGTTATTCCACATTGTGTTCACTGCTTCAGCTGAGAAATCAGTTTTATGGTCCTCAGCAGTTCTTCTCAAGGCATTGCTGATGAAATTGCTCCAAAGATGTGAACGGTCATCCTGTGCTCCAAAAGAGGCTGAGAGATGTCTCTGTCATCCCACCACAAGAAACGCAGAAAGTTAACATGTTCTGGGGGTATTTTGACTTGATGATACATTTTTTGATGATACATATGGTCTTTGCTGACTGGGATTTCTTTCTGTGGGTAAACATCTGGAAGATCAAAGAAGACTGCCCTTTCCAAACTGCTTACTTCTAAGCCTCTGATGATGATGTAGTCAATAGGTTTCTCCTGACCCATAGTGCGCAAAAGGATCCTGTGATGCCTTCCCACTATTAATCAAGTTCTCAGACCCACAGAACCTCTTTTCCTGGTTTTTGACTCCATCAGGCTTCTGAATGTGCAGGATGCTCGGATGTGTCTTGGAACACACCGTACAGGTGAAACGTCTTTTACAGTCTTTGCTCATATGACCCTTTACCACACAAATAAAACAAACACGTTTCCTCTTTAACAATTCAACACGTTCATTATGTGACTTGGATATCAATTCTTCACATGAATATAAAGCATGGGCTCCATTACAGATTAGACAAGAATTTAAAGTATTAGACTTGTCATTAGTAGATGGTTTCTGTAACTCTTCTTGCTTGGGGACTTCATTCTAGGGAGAAGTAGGAGCATCTGTCACAGTAGTGACAAAGCTACCTTTTGGTTTTAAAGGAAAACCTAGAGTCAGATACAGGTTTGGGCTGTTGAAGCCTTATCATGAGAAATGGCTGTTATATATCACCAAAGAGCAGATCTTGTATGATTGTAACTTGCTTCTCGATGAAGTTAAAAAGATCAAAGAAAGTAGCCTTTGTTTGCCTAAGTACCAGGATGTGAAATGCGATTGACCGCCACCTTTTCCGTAACTTAAGAGGAAGCTTTGAAACAAAAAGCCTCAGATTGGAAGGTAGAATAAGCTCTTCCGTGACTTGCAGAGTTTGTGACAGATTACAGCATCCTCGAAGAAAGAGTGCATAACTGGACAATGCCTTTCCATCTAATGGCTTAATGTTACTCCAATTCAAGGCTTTCTCCATGTATGCATTACTGAGCTTTATCTTGTCACCAAAAGCTTTATCTTGTCCAACAATTTTTTAGCCTCTGCATATACTTTATCTTCACTCATGTGCAAACCGCTCCTTACCAGTTCTCTTGATTGGCCGGCAGTGTAATGTTCTAAGTAATACAAACTATCCTGATTACTAATGGTATTGTTTTCAATTCCATGTATAAATGCCTGCATGTAAGGTCTAAAGTTCAATGGCTCTCCATTAAACACAGGTATATCCCTGGTGGGAAGCAATGATAAACTTTGTTGATGAAGAAATAGGTTTGCTATGGCGTTTAGGCCACTATTTGTGTTTGAGTTTAATGGCTGCGAAGCTGAAGTGGCTGCTGTTATCATGATGGTAGATGTGGCTGCTACTGTGGGGATAGAGGTGGCCACCACTATTGTGGGAGTAGAGGTGGCAGCTGCTGTTGGCTGATGAGGGGGTTCCTCTGTCGTTGATGCTTGAAAATACAGCTAAGTATCTGAAGAAGAATCTTGGGAACCACATTTATATTTGCATATTCAATTGAAGGCTCTAGATCCAAAAAAATTTCCTTTATGGGTTTTCCTTTATGGGTGTGCTTTCAGGTAAGAATTCATGCCATCCATTGGTGACTTTGACTGAGAGACAGATTTAGATTGACTTTCTTCCAGCAGTTATTCATTTGCAATTCAAGAGCATGTTTCTTCTTTAGTCCAGCAGCACGTTCAAGAAGAGCTACCTTTTCTGCTTCAGCCTTTACATGTGCAGATGACACTGAAGACATGCCATATTTATAAGAATATCCAGATCGCTTTGATTTCACAGGGGGTAATAATGGGTAATGGCTGAGATAGACTGCATTTACATGCTTGCACATGTAAGAGTTCTTTCTTGGTTCATACCAGTTGGCATGATCACGTTCCCTGTCATCACTAGTCATTATTATTGCACAAATAAATAAATTAGCTTTGTCAAATTCAGTAAATTCCTCAACAACACCTTGAAAGCCTTTGTTCACAATGTTGTGTGTATTCATAAACTCCTTTAATTCATTTTGTTTCCGTGTACAAACACCCAATTTCCCTCTTCGGGTTGCAGTGATCTTCCTTAATATCTCTTCCATCATCATGGCTAGATCAGTAGCCGCAGTGGGAGAATCAGCAAGCTACTGGTTTCATCATGAGACATTTCAAGCAATTGCAGCAATTTATTTCAAAGAAGTTGAATGTAATCCACAAGGAAGAGGGTTTTACAAAGGTATGATTTCCAGATTTCTGTGCACATTTCAAACAAAGGGGTTTTCTAAATTCCAATCAAGTGTAGTCCAACATTTAAGGTTAAAGTGGTAAAAAACGATTCAACTGTGGCATCTTCCATTGTCTACCTGAGACCAAGAACCATGTGGAAGACGCCACCATTATCTGTACAGGTGACCTAAGTCTATATAAAAATAAAAGTTCTAATCTAAAGGTTAGCAAACGCAGATTCTAACTAAATTTGCCTCCAACAGGGTATGTGTTTGACTCCAGAAGACCCTCAGTTATGTTTTGGTGTGTGTGTGTGTGTGTGTGTGTGTGTGTGTGTGTGTGTGCGTGTTTGTGTGTGTTACTGACTCCAGATCCACCTTATGTGAAAGGACAGATTGTAAAAACAGATTGTGATCCTGAAAAGCCCAGAAAGTCTCATTAAAAATGGAAAACATAGAAGACTTTAGGAGAGACTGATGCAGTGAAGATGGACACACTTTACATTTACAGTTATGGCATTTAGCTTATCCAGAGAGACGGACATCAGAGCTCCAGGAGTCCACATCTGAGTCTTAAACCTGTAACGCAATTTCAATCCATGTCCACTATTCCCCCAAGTTACTGCAGCTCAGTACACCTGAGCAACACCTGCCACACAATACCTGAACATTACAAGTCATAGAAGTTAAGATAGGAGTGAGGAAGGGATTGAGTGAGGGAGTTTCTTTTTTCAAGAAATGAGCGAGTAAAATTAGACATTCTTGCCCAGATTGAAGAGGTGGGACTACAGACAGCACTTGAAGACAGCGAGGGACATCCAGCTTCCCATTCTGCTACATGAAAGGGAAAAAAGAAAATAATAGATTTAGTCAGGAATTTATCAAGCTGTCGGTTCAAGAGGGTCACAATTGTTCTGTGTTGTTCACTGTTGTATTGCACCTGGCACTGAATTGTTTCATTTTTTTATGTTTATCTTGCAGAAAGAAATGATCACCTGCAAGTCATCTTCTCCTGCTGCCCACCTGCTATCACAGTGGAAATGTACTTCCACAACTGCATTAGTGGATTCCACTGTGGTGGATTTCTATGAGACCAGAGAGGAATAAGTGACACTGCTGATCTCAGGAGTGTTTTTATTATCCAGAAGCTCCAGTCTTCAGAAAACACCCTCGACTAACCTGCTCATCAACACATCATCTCACAGAGAAATGAAAAAAGGGTCACCGTACCAGTGCTCAGAGTGGGGGAGGTATCAAATCATACCAGCGCATTCATAAAGGAGAGAAACGGTATCACTGCTCAGTGTGGGACGAATTTTACGGCAATCGATACCCTCAAACAACACCATGGCATTCACACTGGAGAGAAACCATATCAGTGCTCAGAGTGTGGACAATGTTTTATCCAAATATCTAATCTAAATAAACACCAGCGCATTCATACTGGAGAGAAACCCCATCAGTGCTCAGAGTGTGGAAAGAGTTTTGGTCAGAGTAGTCACCTCAAACAACACCAGCGCATTCACACAGGGGAAAAACGATATCAGTGCTCAGAGTGTGGACAGAGTTTTAGAGTGAAGAGTACTCTCAAAAGACACCATCTTATTCACACTGGGGAGAAACCATATCAGTGCTCAGAGTGTGAGAAGAGTTTTAGTGAAAAGAAAGGTCTCCTTGCACACCAGCGCTTTCACACTGGGGAGAAACCGTATCAGTGCTCAGAGTGTGGACAGACTTTTAGACAACAGAGTGCTCTCGAAAAACACGAGCGCGTTCACACTGGAGAGAAACCGTACTACTGCTCAGAGTGTGGACTGAGTTTTACCCAACTATCTCATCTAAAAACACACCAGCGCATTCACACTGCGGAGAAACCGTATCAGTGCTCAGAGTGTGGACAGAGTTTTAGAGTGAAGAGTTCTCTCAAAAGACACCAGCGCATTCACACTGGAGAGAAACCGTATCAGTGCTCAGAGTGTGGACAGAGTTTTAGAGTGAAGAGTACTCTCAAAAGACACCATCTTATTCACACTGGAGAGAAACCGTATCAGTGCTCAGAATGTGAGAATAGTTTTAGTAAAAAGAGAGGTCTCATAGCACACCAGCGCATTCACACCGGGGAGACACTGTATCAGTGCTCAGAGTGTGGACAGAGTTTTAACCAACTATCTAATCTAAAAACACACCAGCGGATTCACACTGGGGAGAAACCGTATCAGTGCTCAAAGTGTGCACAGAGTTTTAGAGTGAAGAGTACTCTCAAAAGACACCAGCGCATTCACACTGGGGAGAAACTGTATCAGTGCTCAGAGTGTGGACAGAGTTTTAACCAACTATCTAATCTAAAAACACACCAGCACATTCACACTGGGGAGAAACTGTATCAGTGCTCAGAGTGTGGACAGAGTTTTAACCAACTATCTAATCTAAAAACACACCAGCACATTCACACTGGGGAGAAACTGTATCAGTGCTCAGAGTGTGGACAGAGTTTTAACCAACTATCTCATCTAAAAACACATCAACGCATTCACACTGGAGAGAAACCATATCAGTGCTCAGAGTTTGAGAAGAGTTTTAGAGAGAAGGGTAACCTCAAACAACACCAGCACTTTCACACTGGAGAGAAACTGTATCACTGCTCAGAGTGTCAGAAGAGTTTTAGTGATAAAAAAGGTCTCATAGCACACCAGCACATTCACAGAGGACAGAAGCCTTATCATTGCTTAAAGTGTGGATTGGGTTTCCATAAAATGTGTAGTCTCCAAAAACATCATAGTAGAGACTGTATCACTTCTTAGAGTGTGGAAAGAACTTCATATATGAAAATGAAGGATACACAGATATATCAATAAGGGAGAAAATGTGGGTCTCTCTGTTTTGTTTCTACACAGCCGTGTTTTCTCCCCACAGTCCAATGACCTTTTTCCATGTATAATGCAAATAATATGCTGTTCAAATATGCAGCATGTGGACAGCCAGCCAGGTGATCTTGACTGTTTAAAAAAATTCTGTAAACTTTTTCAACTAGTGCATTTTGCATGTGAATTATTTTTTTTTGTGGCTAGTTTGAAAACATAATGTATTAATTTTATATCAGACGTTTGTTTTTAGATGGTTCTGATTACAATAAAAAGATTTTCAAGTTGTCAGTTCAGCTTCCTGGTGACATGGCTTAAAGAACTTTTCCCATTGCAGGGACTGCAGTCACACTGGTTGGTAAGCAAGCTTTTATCAAAGGTGTGAATAAAGGTGTGCTTTGGCAGTATTGGAAAAACAGTAGGCGAGAAGTACCCAGATGACCTACTATTGCCTAAATATTAATGGAAACGTTATTCCCTGAAATCCAGGATATTTGGTTCCCCCTGTCATGCTTTCTTCCATTCTCCATTACTGACTTGTATTGCTGCTCTTGAAGTCTACTTAGAAGTTTCACTTATGTCCTGTATGTCCACTTAGGGAAACTGTTTCCCCCAGAATACCAACCCCTGTGAACAGCTGACATTTATGCTACTTGAGAGTTTTGTCACTGGATGCCTAAAGAATGCAGCCTGTGATTGCTCTGTTTTTAACTTTAACACATCTCCAGTGTGCTTTCTGACTTTAATTTACACTTCATAGGTGAAGTAAACTTCATTTTGCACCAAATGTATTGCTATTAGTCCAATGTTTAGAATGCTGTACTAAGGGTTTCTATACTTTGTGTGACTCAACGTCCCCTGTCATAAATTTTTGCCCCAGATCTTTCCCTGTAGACTTATGTTTAACACTAGTGTTACCCTAGATTATTAGCCTTACTCATTTTAGAGCCCTTTTCTACTGAAGTTATTACTCCCTCCCTTTCATTTTCTGTCGCTATACTAAATATTCTATTCTAATGTTCCTTGATCCAGGAACCTTTAAAAACTTCCCTCTTTGTCTAATTAACTTCTGAAGTAGTCCCTCTATCCTTTCCAAGCAGAACGCAATTGCTTGCTTCTCCTGTACTGCATCAAGTAGTTACCACTGTTTTTTTTCCAATATAATGCCTTTGTTAGTGTAATAGAGCCTAGCTCTTCTACTGCACACATTTTCTCTCCTCCAAGAAATTGTTAAAGCCACTTCTTACACTAAAATAGGCATATTATTTACAAGATCTTTGTATTATTAATTAAACTAGAGCCATTACATATATTTTGCTATGGGGAGACTAATTGTACTATTTAGAGTTAACATGTATACCATGCTCCAGTGTCTATCGCATAGGTATTTGTATAATTTACCTATAATATAATATAATATAATTGTATAATATAACTTTTAGTGTTCAATTTGATAATGAAAGCTCTGTGCTTACCCTGCCAAGGTCACCTGTGGAGGGACAGATTGTAAAATCAGATTGTGATCCTGAAAATGTCGGAGCTTCACCGGAATACTTTTCATTAGGAAAGTCTCATTAAAAATGTAAAACACTTAAGACTTTAGGAGAGACTGATGCAGTGAAGATGGACACACTTTACATTTACAGTAAAGGCATCTAGCTGACGCTCTTATCCATAGAGACGGACATCAGAGCTCCAGTAGTTCCCATCTGAGTCTTAAACCTGTAAAGCAACTTCAATCCACGTCCACTATTCTCCCAAGGCATCAATTCTATTAGTTAGAATTTTTAAGCTTATACAACAAATAGACTTTGTTAATTTAAACATGAAATAAGATGTAATAAGTGATTCATGGAATGATTAGAAATAAATAGGCAGACCAGCGCCTGGTGCTCTGACCGTTTCCTTTCACGGGTTAAAATCTCACATCCAATCAAAATGTACAAAAGCAGAGTTACGTATTGATGTTCTGCACATGACGCCACGCCTATAAGGACGTCCATGCTGGACGGCAGAAGTGAGTTGTGCGATTAGACAGACAGTGTTTTAGTAGTTTGAAAGAGATAACAGGGATCCACAGAAATGTTTTTTTCATGATGTGTGGTGAGCTGTTCATGTTATTGGTACATTTTGTCATGCATGTAATAATATAAATGTACTTAACCCTCTAAGTGCCAAAGTCACAGAACAGAGTTTTAGGGTGCTTTCACACAAACCTTGTTTAGTTCAGCTGAATCGCACTAGAGTTTGTTTTCCCAGGTGCTGCGGTTCGTTTGGGCGTGTGAGAATGCAACCATTGCACCCGAGACTGCACCAAATGCGGACCAAATAAGCGTACTGAGACCTCCTTGAAGAGGTGGTCTCGGTATGCTTTCATACGAATCCTCGAGTGGTTTGTTTGTGGTGAGAACACGATCAGAACCAGAACAGACCCAACTGCAGACAATACTGGGTCTTTGTGGACTAATCCAGCTGCCGTAGTCAGCTGTGCTGTGCATTACTGGATGAGGAGATGTATTTGTTTCAGCTAGCGCTCAGCAACATAGCTCCAAGGAGCTCACGGACAGACCCGGAGATGTGAGGAGGGGCGGAGCCTCATCCAAATATGGTCCGATGACCATATTAGGTTGCAACTTTCAAAAACTCATAAGAACACAGCAATATTTTGCTTATTTAGCAAACAGCTCAGGGAAAGGGGATTTAATAGATCAGTAGAACAGTGCAGGGCTAAGGCAAAGAAACTCTGCAGTAGTGTCCAAGTGCTGGATACCCGCATGTTAATTGTGACCAATCGAAAAGCAGTTTAGGAAATATGTTCCCTGGCAAATCTGGCCAATGAGTGATGTATATGTTGTCACGTGACTGCATTATGGTTCGTTTCAAGTGGTCTGCACCACTTGGTACTCAAGTGTTGTGTGAAAAGGACCCAAAACTGCAGAAAAATTCTACAATGTATCATTTGTTGCCCTTGGTCCAGACCAAATGATCCGAACCACATATGTGAAAGCACCCTTAGTGTTAGAAGTTCTCTTAAAACACACCAGCACATTCACACTGGAGAGAAACTGCATCAGTAGCCAGGTTTCCATCCAACGTGTTTGTCACGGATCTCTCCGCTGGGTTTAGGGAAAGGGGCGGACGAACTCTGCTGGTGATACCCGTGCTCCTCAAACGAACAAATAAACAAAACAGGAGCTGGCTTCACTCGCTGCAGCCAGGGGATGGAACAGGAGAACCGGGGATCAGGGAATAACGGCAGGAACACGGGTCTACGGAAAAAAGAGGAAACACATAAGTATAAATCAAATATCAGAACCAAGCTAAACTTTGACATAGAACACAACACACGACAGACAGAAAGGCCGACTAAGCCACAAGGCTGAGAAGGGTAATAAGCTGACAGACAGATAGAGTCACTGACACTAGAACATATAGAAAGGCTGGTACAGGACAGATACAGATGATGAAAAGACAAACATAATCGGAACCTCTGTCACATAGAGGACGGACAGACAGACAGACTGAGCCACAAGGCTGTGAAGGCTCAAGACAGACAGACAGGATCACTGTGACCATCTCACTCTGAGCTGGCACAGGATAGATACAGGTGTTGAGCGGAAAGGGCTCTCCTCGAAGTCTTCGTGGGCAGGAGGATACAGGGAACAGGAATCCGGAAACTTGGATACAGGAAACCGGGAACTGAAAATGTCAAACATAAAACATAACACATACAGCAGAGAACACGAAACATAAAACACAAAACAGGAAACCCAACCAGAAAATATGAAACATAAACCACAAAACAGGAAACCCGAACCAGCAAACATGAAAGACTGATGGGAAACAGGAACAGAAAATGGGAACATGAACCGGAGGACAAGAACCATGAGACATAACAGACAAGTACAGGAATGGGGACAGACACAGACACCGGCTCTCATCTCAGGCTACGCTCTCCTTGAATAAGTCAAGGTACTCGCTAGCCTCTGAACAGCCGAGAACACACAGGGACGGGAACAGGAACAGGGGCTTACACCACACTCTGGACAGGACAGGAACAATAGGAGGTCCGTGCTTCTAAAAACAACAGGACCAGGAAACAAGACAAGGACCTCCTAAAAACCAGAGGGAGAGACAGGGACGCTACCCTCCAGGACTCCCCAACCAGGTCATCAATCTCCTGGGCACCACTGGCCTGGGCTCCACCGTCCTGGTATCCACCGCCCGTGGTCTTGTGGACGGGAACCTCTCGGACGGGAACCTCACGGACGGGAACCAAACAGGCAGGGGCAACATAGGCAGGGGCAAAGTCCAACCGGACAGGAGCTAATGGGAGAGGGACTGACAGGGACTTATACGGGGAATACAAGAACAGAGAAGCACTGACCTTAAACATACAGACAGGTCACAGACAGACAGGAGATTCAGACAGACCAGACCAGATTACTTACATGTCAGGTGTCCGAGACTCGAGCTCCACTTAAACATACAGAAGGCCAGGGGCTAAGAATCAGGGACAGGGACAGGAACAGGCTCTAGCCGAGTACTATGCTTACCTCAATCATGTCGAGGGATCGGCTAGCCTCAGGCAGTCAGAGAGCTCATGACTTCTCTCGTCTGTCTGTCCGTCCCAGTGGTCCTTGATGTTCCATGCCCGGTGGGAAAG
>JBBMFX010077342.1:0-10351 GCA_037832545.1 Rhabdalestes septentrionalis
CTTTACGATTACTCCAGAGCACTCGTAGATCTACGAAGATTTTCAAGTGCTACTTAAGTCACGATGGTTTTGGGAAAACGACCGTAATATTAAGATCAGTCGTAAGATAATTTTTACGAACTACTTAGGCTTACGATGCTTTTGGGAAACGCAGCCCCGGTTGATCTGACCAGCAGTTCTGCTGCTGATGCTGGAAACGCCTGCCTGATTTGTAAACTGTGCGCAGCAGGTACATGATAGAAAGTACTTTGTGTTTGGGTGTACCTCATAAACTGCCAACACTTTGTATAGGTGCAGCAATGATGAAGTGATTAATGATGTGACTGCATTTGTGTTTGTGTGGTGCACCTTGCATGATGTCGCGCTTAGTCTGTGAATGAGGAATCCTGCACATTTCACTTCACTCCGAACGAAGTTTTCTTCAGGCTGAACCGAGTCCACAGTGACGGAGCGGACGGCGACTATATAGGGGTCTCTGTAGGGGGGTGGATGGGGAGGTTAGCAGAGGGCAGGATCATGAGCATGGTGGTATAAATGGTTCGTGCTCAGAGTTCAGGCGACTGTACCCCTCTTTGCAGGGTTGTCTCTTCGACCGCAGGATCACAAAATCTCTTTTTTCTCCATTGACTTCGCAACATTTAATGTGATAGAGTCGTTCTTCATCTGTTTCCTCATCATCTGCCTCAACCTCCTCACAGCTCCTGAGCACAGAAGATTTTACTAATTAGATTAGGGTTAATAAAACTTGTTCGGACTCGGGATCACGTGTTTGTAATTAGGTTTGCTTTCAGCACCTACAGGTACAGTTTGTCCCAGTGGGGGCGCAGTGTGAGGTCAGAGAGCGCGGAAAACGCCCGGCAGGCCGGAATCTGCACCTCCATCTCCACATTCACACACAGCGGCTCGGGGTCCTCGTGCAGGAACACGCTGATCTAGAACACAGGGGTGTGCTTGATTATGACTGGTGTTAAATAACCTGAAACACAGAAACGTGAGGCTCTTTCTGATACCCTGCTGCTGATGCTGCCGGTCTCCCAGCTCTGCTTCGCCGCCAGGATGGTCAGAGCGGCGACGTTGTTGTAGCTCACAAAGACCTGAAAAGTAGAAGAGAATTAATGGTGGTACAGAATCATGAACTGATATTCTCGACAAAGTAACGAAATCCACAATGACCGTTTTAGGCTATATTGACAAAAGTATTGGGACGCCTGACCATTAAGCCAACATGGTTTTGATATATTGTTGATGCCCCCTTTGCAGCTATAACATCCTCCACTCTCCTGGGAAGGCTTTCTACAAGACTCTGGAGTTTATATGGGAATTCATGACCATTAATTCTGTAGGATGTTTATGTGGTCAGCCAAATGAACCCCTTAACAAAAAATAATTTGTACTTTATTTTTTAATTACTGATCGTATTGCTGAAACAGAAGTTTGGCAGGATGCTGGGTTTTTAATCCAGGACACAGCAGCAATAAGTCCAGCAAACATTTAACAAATGTGTAATAAATTAAAACATTTGTTAGATCCACACTAAAATATTGGAAAACTGTTCATCTTTGGTCTTAGAAAAAACCCAAAGCAACAAAATGAGACCATTCTCTTATCCAGAACCTCTCTAGATCCTCCAGGTTCCCAGGTCCTCAGCTTCCAGTGGTCAGCGGACCAGGATGATCAGGTCCAAAGATTGATTCTGTGGTCACAGGACCATTTTGTGGTTAATTTTTTGATTTCTGCTTGAAGATCCAAACAGTACCCAATTTTCTTGAAGATCCAAGCAGTACTCAAAATGTCATGGCTTCCTAGAGACCCTCACAAAAACGAAAACAAAAACGAAAACAAAATAAATTTTAATCATTCAGAAACGGAAACAGAAATTCCAAATTAACCGGTTAATAATGTTTTTTTAATCATTCGCTTTATTATATTAATTTGGCAGACCAAAAACGTCATAAGCAGAGCCCTTTCTGATGCGATGAGCTTAAGGTTAGCAAGCACCTGGCTGTTTCATGTGCAAAAGTATGTTTAGGTTTATGTTATTGTAGCCTAATTAAAACTTGAAGTTAAAATTACAAAATATAATTACTGATTGTCTATTGTTTTTGGATGGGTCACCATAAAGAAAATCCCTTTCGTCAATTTTTTTCAAATGACAAATCGTCTGATAAATCCATCTGTAATATTGAAGGATGCCGGGCAGAAATCGTGGCTGGGCAGAAATCGTGGGAATCATGGGCGTAACCTGCAGAGACACATTCAACGTAAACATCCAACAAAATATGTTGATTTGACCAGCAATAAAAGATCAGCAGTTGATAGACAAATGATTCTAGACGCGGTCGTAGTGAAAAAGCCAAAGACAACAGGCCTACATGTTCAAATGTCTCCAGAATGTCTAAAAGATGCGTGCATAGAGATTGTGACGGTCAACGGGAGACCATTTACATTAATGGAAGACACTAGCTTGACATGGTGTCAAGTGTTGGTCAGGAGGGCAGAGACGAACTGAAAAATGACTTAAAAGGCAGGCTACTAATGCTTAAAACAGATTCTGCCGCATCCTAGACATTACTTCCTGGGTCTGTTGTCTTTTGGGAAACGTTATCTATCTGCCGTGTAAGTCAAGGCATTTTGACACAGAGGGCAGAACACTATCTATCTATCTATTGTGCCATGTAATAAAATAACGTTTCTTAACCAGGATTTTTTCTAGAAAACTGTTTTTGGAACATTTTGTTTAACGAGGAACGCAAGAACAGAAACGTTATAATAGCGATTCTGCTCGGAGTGAACCGAATGGATTTTTTTGGTGGCGAGTACCCACAGCTTATCCCGGGGCCAGTGGGCATGCTGTTTGCTCACACACGCACACCTACGGTCAAGTTAGAATCCCCAATTCACCTGACATACATGCCTTTAGACTTTTGGAGAAACCGGAGCCCGTATTTGACCCCTCCCACCTTGAGGTGTGAAGAACAGCGATACCCATTGCGCCACTGTGGAGCCTCTCATGTTTTTACACCGTTTTAAACACATCCTCAGATATGTGTATTACCTGACTGCTTTTGCACCACAGCTCAGAGGAAGGTCCGCTGTCCTTTGAGTATAAAACATGTTTTCTGGGCACACAGAAATAAATCAATGATTTGCAAAATTAGAAACAACTTTCCTGAAAATATCACATATAATCAGTCTCTGAAGAAGTACCTGACTGTGCGGATCCTCCTCCTCACTATCGCAGCAAAATATCTCCTCTCGCCGTCCTTCAAACATGAAGGAGTTTCAGTGTCAGGGGGTTTTAATCCAAAAGACTTTACGTGAATATTTTCTCACCTGTGTTGTGAATGAGACGTCTGGGAAGTTTCTTCTTTCTTCGTCGCCTCCTGGTATTTGGTAGATTAGGAAGGCACTGTTGATGTGCCGAGACCTGCCGTCGTTCCACTCAGAGCAGTTAAAAGCCTCCACCCGGACGCCCACCTCCACACTGACACACAACTCACGTCATTATAAACTATTTTATCATACAAAGTACACTATATGAAAAAATGTATTGGGACACACCTCTAAATCATTGCATTCAGGTGGCCACTGACTTCCTGTGAAGAGCAATTTTAAGGCCTAGCAGATCAAGACACTATACAACCCCATGCTTCCAAATTTGTGGATACAATTTGGGGAAGAACCTTTTCTATTCCAGCATGACTGCGCCCTGGTGCAAAAGTGAGCTCCATAAAGACACAGCCGAATGAGTTTAGTATAGAAGAGCTTGACTGGCCACAACCCCATCCAGCACCTTTTGGATGAACTAGATCGGAGATCGTGATCCAGGCGTTCTTATACAACATCAGTGCCTGACCTCAGAAATGCTCGACAGAATGAATGGGCTCAAATTCCCACAGAAACTCCAAAATCTCATGTGAAGCCTTGCAAGAAGTGTGGAGGCTTTTATAACTGCAAATCAGGGAACAACTCTGTGTTAACGGCTATGTATTTGATTGCAATGTCATTAAAGTCCCGGTTGGTGTAATGGTCAGGCGTCCAAATACTTTTGTCCATATAGTGTACATAAATAATTATTATCTAGTTTAAGATTTTACAAAAAACATAAATAAACAAACAAAGGATTTTTGAGGTTTGAATTATGTAAACTACTGCTTTATTGCTCAAGCACATTCATTTTGCGTTGCTTCATTAAGAGATTTTATTGTTGAATAAACAATTTTTAGGTTGCAGAAAGTAAAACAAGCGCAAACAGATTTAAAATAAACATTTAAAATGCTTTAGTGATAAAAGTCAGGTGGACGTTAGATTCTGCAGGGTATTCTACATTTCTGAAGCACAGTCAACAAAAACCATAAAACAAAACTTGACTAAAAGTGAATAAAATGAGATTTTCTAAGTGAATAAAAGTAGGTTGTTTTACTATTCCTTGCCTGTAAAGAAGAGTCATTCATTTTTAACAAAATATTAGTGTGTGTGTTTGTGTGTGTGTGTGTGTGTGTGTGTGTGTTGGGGGGCTGCAGTTAAGGGTACCTGGTCTGGAAGGTGTTATTAACTGCTGCTTTGAAGACCAGCCTGTCTCCCACCGTTGAGGGACCCCTGAAGCGGAACATGTCGACGGCTCGGAGGGACGGGTAGAATCCACACAGACGACTGAGCAGATCAGAAGACAAATAAATCAGTCTCATAATCCAGCACAGATATTAACTATTGATAAACAATCTCCAGTTTCTGATCGGTTAATGTCTCTACCTCACTGCCAAAGATGCTGCTCCCTCCATCCAGGCCATGATCTGTCCTCCAAATGTGTTGCCATGGTGATTAGCGTGTGGTGGCAGGACCAGCTCTGTGCTCTCGACCCGGGTCGCTTCGGTCACCATACTTGCAGCTTCCACTTTTCTTTGGGCCATACCTTAACCAATACAATTAATTTTCATTCATTTTTAATTTTTGTACAAGAAAAGTATGGAAACAGTGACCAATATATGCTGTTCGCAGTGTTTATTGATTGTTTATAAATATTATAAATGTTATAGTTATAAATATTCTACCAAAATATGAGGAACGAAATATTTGGACATTATTTTTGGGTGTTGTTTATCAACAAATGTAATATAGTTATTAATTAATGCTTTCCATTCCTGGATGTGAAAACACAGAGATGGTCAGAGATCAGGGATCAGAAATGTTTCCTCTTTCAGTCTGTGTTCTGGATATAGGACTGGAGCAGCTGGTGGCCTACTGGTTAGGGGGTTGCCCCTCTGAACAGAAGGTTGTGGGTTTGAATCCCATGACTGCTAGTGGCACCACTGAGGTACCTTTGAGCACGGTAATGTCCCCACACACTGCTCCCCAGGCGCTGTGTTCCTGGCTGCCTACTGCTTCACTTGGTGAATGGGTTTAAATTCTTTACACAGAATAAGGTTCTTCTGTGTTCTTGAGGCATTCTGAATCCCAAGGGCTACAATGATAGTTTATGTGTAAAACATTTGTTTAATGTCCATTCTAAAGATGATCACCTTCATTTTTCAAATCTCAAAACATGTACTGGTAGATCTAGGATGTTCCTACTTCCTAAACTCAGGAGATGAGTGGGGTGGGGGACTGACCGCTATCTCTGAGGGTGTGGTAGTTTTTCATCAGGTTGTTAAAAGCCTCTTCATTACAGAGACGGAGTCTGCGTCTTTCGGAGGCCAGTGAATGTTCCAGCTGTTCCTCCGCGGTTCCCTGCGAGTCCACTGGTCTTAGGACCACCTGAAACACATGGTCACATTTAACTGTGGAAGCTGTGGAAGAAAATCCTAATAAGAGGAAAAGCTCCAGGTTTGTTACCTTTTGCGTTTCCACTGGTTTTCCAACAAACGTAGAAAAAGCCACACAAACCCTCTTCAGAACTCCTGTCCTGACGTCCTGAACCGATACATGGATCCCCACCTGTGATTAATGTGCATCCCGGCCTGATTAAACACTTGCAGGGTTGGGAGAAGAGCACAGTGTAATTAAACTGTCTTGTCAGGTCTTTACCTCCATGCTGGTGTTGAAAGCTCTGTTGACTCTGGCCTTTATCCTGATAACCTGGCCCACCCTGTTAGTATGAGATATGAGCTTTGAAATGATCACAAATATCAGTGTGATGGAGAGATAAGTGAAGGGTCATGAGTGAAAGAAATATAGTACCTTACTGTCTCTTCAATCTGTATATCGTCCACTGATGCTGTCACACACGCCACGCCGGCGTGTTTCTCAGCTGACAGAAGAAAAGAGGAGAAACATTGGAGTTCTAGATAAGGTAAGCAGACTCTCCCTTTTCTCCCTGAGTGTGTGTGTTTGTATTAGAATGAGGGCAGGAGGGAAAAGGTCAGTAAAGCACATCACTGGCTCAAAGTCCTTTTAGGTTGAGTCTTTCTTCATCCATCTGATTATGTGCAGGTGAAAGGTTAAACTCAGATGGGATGAAACACACATTTAGCTCCACAGATTCAATCAGCTTCACAAACACACTCTAGCTCCACAAACACACTCCAGTTCCACAGACACACTCCAGCTCCACAGACACACTCCAGCTCCAGAGACACACTCCAGTTCCACAGACACACTCCAGTTCCACAGACACACTCCAGTTCCACAGACACACTCCAGTTCCACAGACTCACCCAGCCTCACAAACACATTCAGGTCCACAGGGTCGCTCCAGTTCCACAGACACACTCCATGTCCACAGACTCACACAGCTTCACAAACACACTCAGTTCCACAGGGTCACTCCAGTTCCACAGACACACTCCAGTTCCACAGACACACTCAGCTCCACAGACACACTCAGCTCCACAGACACACTCAGCTCCACAGACTCACACAGCTCCACAGACTCACACAGCTCCACAGACTCACACAGCTTCACAAACACACTCAGGTCCACAGGGTCACTCCAGCTCCATAGATTTACTTTAGCTCCACAGAAGAAATTAGCTAACAGCACTGTAGTGTTTAACCTAATCTCCAACAACAGGTCAGCAGACATGCAGGAGGAGAACCTGAACTCAGGGTGACGGGAGAACTGCCTTCAACTGAATTTCAGCAAAACCAAGGAGCTGGTGGTGTTCAGCATGAGACAGCAGGGGTGCTACACCCGCTCCACCGACATCCTGGTGATGCTGAGGGCAGAGGATGTAGGACCACTGCTCAGAGGGTGAGCAGCTTCACATCTTTGAGGATCTGACATTGACTGAACACATTCATGCCCAGTCCAAAAAGATGAGGCAGTTCTCTACCATCTGGAGGTTCCAGGTCTCTTTAGAGATCCTGAAGAATTTTACCTCCCATGCAGTAGAGAGTGTCCTGACTCAGAACATCCCTTTCTGGTCAGCTCTGTGCAGGACATTAAAGGGACTACAGAGAGTGATTAGTTCACCTCTACCGTCTTTGCAGTATCTGACCTACGGAGATCAGGGAAAACATCTGGAGTTTGCAGCCAAAAAAGAGAAACTCAGGAGGAATTGTAGGACTCTTTATTATAACACAAACTCACTGTATCTGCCTCCCCACCTCACTGTACACCACCTGCCTCTCTACCCCACTGTATCTCACCTGCCTCTCTACCCCACTGTACCTCTCCTGCCTCTCTTCATCACTGTACCTCTCCTGCCTCTCTACCTCACTGTACCTCTCCTGCCTCTCTTCATCACTGTACCTCACCTGCCTCTTTAGCTCACTGTACCTCACCTATCTCTCTACCTCACCGTACCTCACCAACAATCGATTATTTATGTTTATATACATCAGCTCAATACACTTTACAGTACATTGTCTGTTTGCGCTCTTCTGATTTTGTTTACACTTGCAAGTTTGAATTGTTATTTTTGTAATGTTAAATTTTCTACAATTTTTTTTATTGCTTGGTACTAGCTTTTAAATTTAATTTAATTGGTATTTAATTTGTTGTTTTAATTTATACAAAGTACTTACATTTATTATAACAGACATTTCAGAGCCCATTTTACTGCATGTTGTTGTGTGTGACTGTAACTAAAAAAGAATCTTGAAACTTGGACAATTCAAATGAAGTGATCTGATAATAAAGGTAATAAATCTGATCAGAAAAAAAACTCTGCACATTCTTCACTCACCTGCCAGACAGGCAACCGTGTCGATCCACTTCAGCAGCTGCCCAGCGCTCAGCTCTCCCTCGTGGTTTGCGTGGCAGGGCAGGATGGCCTGACACATCTGGACAGCTGCTGGGCTGTGCCCTCCGGGCCAGGCCCGCTCACAGCCAGCGGACAGAGACATTGGCAGAACAGAGCGCAGGTTCCACACTAACGAGACGAGAGCAGGACGTGGCCGATTCTGTGCCTCTGGCTTCGTATCTCCATACCTCAGAACCTTCTGCTCAATTCTGGACCACCTGGATGATCATCAGAACGGAGGAGAGCAGAAGTGCTACAGCAGTACAGACCGAAATGAGTGATTTCACCTCCTTCACCTCACACATACACTCACACACATACACACAAACAAAAACACATACAATCACCTTGAGCACAGTTTGGACCCTGAAACAACCGCTATCAGTAAGTGAGACCTCATAAACCAGTAAACTCTCAAGTTCATCAACTTTCAACTACAACAATAAAAGCACGTTGTTTCTTCTCTCCACCACCAAAATATTTCAGAAGTTCAGAATTTTCTGTTCAGTTTATCATCAGTTTAATAAATTGAGTCTTCTTGTCCTTGTGAGTGTGTGTGTTTGTGTGTGTTTAAATTGACTAAGGGATTTACTTCTGATCTTTCCTGAGCAATCAATCTTCTGCAGGGCTGGAGTTCACCGACCCAGAGTATCCACAGTTATTGAATAAAGTTTATAGCGGTCAGTGTTAATCTGTGTTAATGGGCTAATGGAGTCGAATGGAAACAACAGATGTTGTTCACCTTCAGAATACTGCAGTCTGTGCAGCAGGGCAGATCCCAGGTAGTGAAGTTCACTGGTTGTGAGGGACAGTTCTCCTTGTATCTTTATTCTTCTCCACATACTCTTTCCTTCCCCTCATGACTTTTTCAATCCGGGTGGAGGAAAGTGACTGGAAAACACAGGACGTAGATTTTTTTTAACTGTTCCACTGTGGCTTTGATCCAAACTCTACCATTCAGGTACATGAACACTCCCTCCACACCTGCCATGAATGGTGGCGCTCTAGAACACTGGACTGTGTGTGTGGATTAACCTGCTGCAAACACAGTGTTACAGGAACACTGGGGGAACGGCTCGTATATTTAATGTTTGTGGAAGCAGTACGTGAAGCTTCTCTCAGAACACCATGGACAAGTAATGACATTATTAAATAGACAGGAATCACCGTTCTTATAGCCTGCCAATCCTATGCTTTACTCCAGACCAGCAGGTGGCGGTGATGCACCGTTAAGCTAGTTCCTCAACAGCCACTAGACCCAGAGTGAGGATCAGCTGTGTGCAGTGTGTGTGTGTAGCGTGTTTATGTTGTAAATGAGTGGTGGGTTTGAGTGGAGCAGTAGGTTTGCGCGCGACGAACACAAACACTTTAACTGAAATCTTCCTTCAGAGGGTGTGTGTGTGCGTGACTGTCTGTCTGTCTTTATATCTGTTTATGTGAGTATGAGTGTCCGTCTCTGTGTTTGTTTGTATGTGTGTCTGTGAATGTCTGTATGAGTGTCAGTTTGTGTGTTTGTGTCTATGTCTGTCTGTCAGTCTGATGTTCTGGACGTTTACAGCCGCTGCGTTTGCTGCAGAGTTTTTATTTTAATTTTAATTTTGATATATTTTCTCAGATGTCTACTGTAGTAGAAAGTCCTGTGGGCTGTTTTCTGGATGAGAACAGGTTTCGTCTCTGTTGTTCTCTCTTCCTCCAACACTCGAATGAGCTCCAGGATGGTTGGAGCTGGACGGATGTGAAGGTGAGGTTTTATACCCATCATTTTTGAACGGGAACATAAAATGCTGGGATGATGTCCTCAGTGTAGCTGATAATGAGCTCTGATGTTCATTACTCTAATGTTCTTTGATTCAGGGTGAGGGCTTCATGAAAAAGACGGTTCTGATACCTGGGTGTTCATCACTCAGCCAGAACAAGACTGATGAAGATCTAGAGGCTCTGACAGAAGAGCAGGTAACAGCTACAGAACCACTTCATGCATTTACAGTCAAACAAAACAATCTGGGCTGCGTTTCCCAATAACGATTGATCTTAGCCCTTAAGAGCGTTTTCTTCGAGACATTTCGCGAACGTTCGTTTTTGTTTCACGTGCGTTTCCCAAAAATGCACTTAACACAGTTGCACGTAGCACTGCTTTAAGTGCTACTTAGGAGTCGCTTTCCGTTGGT
>JBBMFX010077353.1:0-24157 GCA_037832545.1 Rhabdalestes septentrionalis
CACACCTCCTAAAATAATAATGAGGACTTTATGCAAGTAAGATTTCGTTCCTCCTGACGTTTTCAATTTAATGCTACCATTAACAAAGCAATGTTTTGTTCATGCAGCTCATTTTATGGCATTCTTTGCCACTGACAGTTCATGTCACATTAATTGTATTCTTATTTCCAGGTCTTAGCTCATATCTATCAAAACATACTTCTGTTAGACGCTCAGATGATTTATATCTAATCATCCTCTTCCTTCACAGAGACGCTGTTTGTCAAGAATTTAATTTAATGTAATGAGAATGTACAAACTAGTGAGTCACGTAATTGCTTGTCATCCTTTTACTGCAGTCCTTGAGACTCCAATTGCATAGTTCCGTGCAGTACCTTGACCTCATAGCTAATATGGAGGACTTTAATCATAATTAACAATGTGCCCCAAGCAAAATTTAAGTCCTCAGCACGAAGTCATTATAAATTACACTGAAAAGCCCTGAACTGAATCATTTTGAGACAGAAATCACGTTTTGCTATAGGCTTCAGTAACCTATTAATACTATGCCTTGTTCAAGGTGGAAAGAAGGAAATACAGTAGAAACTGGGTGACATGAACTTTCTAGACTAGCTGATAATGCTTATGTTTATACTGAACACGGCAGCATTAGTGTATGGAAGTGTGTGTGACTGCATATTACATTTAATTAGGCTATTCCCTTAAAATTAGTCTTTGTTGATGAATATAGGCAGAATACACAAAGAACCATTTGAATGCATAAAGAACTGCCTGCCTGTTTAAACAGTTTGTCTTTAACAATCCTGTTGTTTATGGTTCTTTAAATAATCTTTTTAAAAATTATGCATACATATGTATGATCTTTATTGTAATTAGACATTATACAAATTAGACAGAAAAGTTTGTGTTTCTCTTCAGCACTATTGCTTTCATTGCCCAAGTCTGTTCAGGCCTGTTGAACAAGAATCAGTTTCAAAGGAAGAAAATCCATAATATTTTGTCTTTGTGGCGATAAAGTGGCAGAGCTGCCATAGTGCCCTGGATGAGCCAACAACAGCCATATCTACAGTGTGTCATCCTACAATTTCTCATGCTCTGGCAGGACTTTTTACTCATAATCTCAATCTAGCTGTGTTATTTCGAAATCAAAACCGTGAAGGATGGAATCCTAGATCTACTGGGGGATCTAGGCCGTTATAAAAGATGATTCACAAAATATATGCTTTCCATAGCAATGTCATATCAGAAATTTTTGTCATGTCCACTTCCACCTAATAACAAGCTGGTAGGACGAAGGCTCATATGTTATGCATTCTTGGCAACCTTCTTGGATAAGGGCTGCAGCTTCACCATGGATCAAACTCACAATCTCCCAACAATAAGGCCAATGCAAGTCATCTCATGTAAATGTGGCTACTGTCTTGATCACTGTCTTAAAAAATGACAATTACAAGTTGATTTCATTTTAAAGGTGAGCTCTCCCTCATTTGTTTGGTTTTTATTTTGACTCATCAATGACACTTAATCAGTTTAGTTAAGGTTTAGGCATGGGTATTGTCGTCATTCAATCAGAGGGGGATGCGTCCCCCTCACATTTCATAATTATTCATTTGGACCCCCCACATTTAACACAAATAATTAATTTATCCAGGGCTGTTGAATCTTTCGTGAAAGAATCCTTTCCACTTAATCGATGGAAAAACACACACCACTAGAAATCCGAGCAGCCTGTCTCTGCACTGATGATTCACGTCACTAGCGTGTGGTGAGTTGGAGTAAAACCCGGAGTGGATTTCCAGTGGCGTGTGTTCTTCTATCGATAAAGTAGAGTGGATACTTTCGTGAAAAATTTAAGATTCAAGATTCAACAGGGGTTTCCAAATACCCCCACCCCCTAAAAGGATGAGAATTTGCATGCACACAGCAATCCCACCCCCACCCAAACCCTGCCCCACGCCCAAACGCCCCCATTTAAACTTCACCCCAAGCGTCCCCCTCACATTAAAAATCCTTCTGATGCCCCAGGGTTTACAGACTATAAACTGTCTGTTCAAAGAGATGCAAACTTGCATCAAAGACCACATCCCAAGTAATCAATACTGAACAAAACTTATGCTTGTCTAACAATTACACATACAGTGTTAACTGAATGTAACCCTGAAGGAATGTAACCCTGAAGAAGTCCAGAGACAGACCTCTTGAAAGCTGTAAGTCTCTGTCTCATTAGGAGAATAATTTATAGATGAGTAAAACAATGTTTTTACAAATCAGAATTAAAACTAACTAAAATATAATTAATTGTGTTTGGTATGAATTCACCTCAAAATGACATACTAAATGTGGTTGTTCTGAATTACAGCCACAGTTGTTACAGAGAAATGCAAAGCGGCTGAGACCACTGTGTGGTATAAAATGATGTTGATCAACCTTTTCAGTCTTAAGGTCCACTAATCTATTACAGCATGTTACCCAATCCCACTTGGCCACATTTGATGATGTTAAATAACCAATTGCAGAACAATGGCCTGTCTCGATTTTAGATTACCAGCCCAATCCATGTGGTCTGTGGCCCAGTGTTTGAGAAACCTGGGTCTAAGGAACTGAAACCATTTTCTCAGCTTGGTGATTTTGGGGTCTGGGTTTTAAACACATCTTACCATCAAGTAACCTTGAACAAATCCCAATCAAAAAAATCATCTGAGAAGCCAGCCCCCAGCATTTAGACCCCCAGAGTCTAGGTATAAGAGCTGAAGCTCAGATGTGTGACTCCCGGTAGTGAGTTCACACGGGTAGTGCTGAAAGTGCCAAATTTTCACGGGCTCCAAACCATGTGGACTTTCTGACCTACTTGGGAACTAATGTGATGTTTGCTGGGTTCATACAGTTGTTTTCTCTATGAAAAGTAAAATTCTGATAGGTTGCATTCAAATTATGATTTTAAATAAAGGTGGCCAGACTTAAATAAAGGTGGCCAACTTTTTTCTGACGACCACACCCCTCAAGACTTCCTCAAGAACTGCATGTTCTGGAAATTAATCAGTCTAAGGAGCAAGTGTTTCATGTTTGCAGGCTTTATGTAAAATATTTGAAAGAATGATTCAAATCTTACTTAGGAGAATCCAATTAAGAGAATATGTTTGACTCCTGACTTCTCTGTTCATTGCTTTGGGAAACATGGAGGGGGTTGGAGAGGTGGAGACATAATAATTTTGTTGGCCAGGTGGGGGGTTTGTGAGTTTCAGTTTAGATTTAACGATTGGGTGGCTACAGCACCAACTGGGGGCTTTCCATGGTTATGTCTCAGTGCACTTCAGAGCAAAAAGCAAATGAATATCCACATGAAAGCCTGTAAACCAAATAGAAATACAAGATGATCATTCAAGTAAAAGTATTGATTTAAGAATATCATCCATGGATGAGCAGTATACAGAAATGAATTTTAAAAAAGTTTGTAGAAAACTGGATCTAAAGTCATTTAGAGGTCAGTGTACAGTGCCTGACAAAAATCTTGTGGGTTAATCAAGTTGTAGGAACAACAAATAATAATTTGACTTGTAGGTAATCAGTTGGAATCAGAAATGGCTTCTAGATGATGATTATTATACCAAAATAAAGTTTTGCATCATTCATTGAGTTGTATCATTTAATTAGGACAGAAAGGTCAAATTTTGCCTAAGAACATAAAGTCTTTCACATTAATAACTGGGTGCAAAATGAAACAGTCTAAAAGTGTCCTGATGTTCACAGCTTGTTAAAATCCAGAACACCTGTTTAATGGACTTGTTAAATTATTGAGCATTATCTGGGGTAAGATATTTGAGCATGTCTGGGGTAAGAAAATTTTATTTTGGTATAATAAGCACAATATAGAGGGCTTTAACTTTCTTACAAGCCATTACTGATTCCAACTGATAACCTACAAGTCAAGTTATTATTTGTTGTTCCTACAACTTAATTAAGCATCAAGACTTTTGTCAGGCACTATATTGGATTACTTTATGACATCGTTTAAACTTATTTTTCATGTAACAGGCAAGTGTCCTGATTAGTGCATTTAAATTAGCGTATTTAAATAACAAATAAATAAAAAAGACGGGACTCAATAACCTGAAGTTCCTAGTTTTGTGGAACATCATCAAACAAATAAAGTCCTCAGCTTTTTCTGCTTATTACCTCAAAAGACCTTTTCCTTTCTCACATGCCTCCATATTTTCTATTCTGTGCTGCTTCCTTTGAGTTTGAGTGTCTTCCCTCTATGTAGTTCCACTTTAGAGAGCACTGAGGTGGGTTTTGAGGGAATCGCTTCTATCCTTTTTGTGAAATTCCTTGGGGAATATTGGTAGAGAGTCCTAAGCTTGAATTCACTCACTTTATATATCCCTAACTCAGAGCTGTGCTGTCTGGAGAAGTCAGATTGTACCTCATGCATGACAGCAGTTGACATGTTTTCTGCTTCCCATGTGCATTAAAAACAACTATTCTGACAAGTCCTAGTTACATAAGCCTCAGAAATCAATGTATATACATACTATATACGTGTTATTATTGCAACTGTCTTTGTGTAAATTCTATTATTATATTCAAGTTCAAGTTTATTTATATCGCGCAATACCATACACAAAAATTCATTTAATATGCTTATAAAATGCATATAAATTAGAAAGAAATAGAATGGGAAGGATCAAAGAAGTAAAAAAATACATAAACAGAAAACTGAAAGTGCTATAAAACTGCAAACATTTAAAAGTCAGATTTTTTGCAGCTTTAAAATGTGCTGTCATTTAGGTACTGTTATTTGTTTAAATAAGTTTAAATAAGTGAGCAAAACATCATGTTCCCTTTCAGTCCAATATATTACATATCTATATGTAAAAGTTTTAGACATAATTTAAAGGATAATTTAAAAGATTAGATGGCAAACTCATTTTTATTTATCTGGTTCTCATGATATCACAAGCATACTGGATTCAAAATGCACCGGAATTTCTATATGTAACTTGTATAGTCGCAGGGGGTCAGTACAAATTTTTTAAACAGTAACTTTGATTACATTTCAAACTCTTTTGCTCCAAAAAAGCAATGACATGTCCTACCCTCTTAGAGTCTTCTTGCATCCAGGAAGGAATGTGTTCAGTTAAAAGTAAAGTTTCTGTCTTCTTCTTTGAGCAAGGTAGAAGTCATAGTCGGTGGTTTATTGAGTGAATTTTGTCATTTTGGAGCTTTACATTCTCTCTTATTTTCTCTGCGCTCCTATAATCAGGAATTAATAAATTAATTTATTTGAAGGAACTGTCAGATTTTTTTTGTGAAGCCCTGATATGACAACTATTTCTCATCAGACATCTTACTGAATATGAGAGCTGAGCACTGAATCAGACTTTTAAATTACATCCTTAAAGATGGCAAGAAACAGCTGCCTCACAGTCCTGCTCCACTCCACTGAGTGCTGGGCCACTAGGGGTTTCACCAGAGAGGAGCTTTCATGGCAAAAGTTGTGACCTACACTGCTCTTTTACACTGTCTTAGAGAAGAGACCCGTACTTGCGTTTAAGGAGAACCTGGACTTGAGGTTGTTCCATAATCATAATACATAATCAAATATGCAGGAATAAAATACATTCTAAAGTAATGCAATGGATAAAATGATCACTTAGAGACATGGCATAGAATAAACCAACTTGTTTTCTTTAAAAGCCTTTCAGTGGATGGTTGCCCTTTTCAAAACTGAAAGATTCAGGAGTATAAATAAATGTTTTTCACATATGTTTCTGTCATGAGGGTTGGCTTTATGCTCAGTAAACCAGGCTTCCATGTTACTCAAGGTCTCTTTATTTTTCAAAACAGGAAGGAAAAGGAAATAGGCTCGAGGGCCTCTGGATT
Source organism: Rhabdalestes septentrionalis (assembly GCA_037832545.1). Lineage (NCBI taxonomy): Eukaryota > Metazoa > Chordata > Actinopteri > Characiformes > Alestidae > Rhabdalestes > Rhabdalestes septentrionalis. The sequence goes on from JBBMFX010077353.1 coordinate 5,881, forward strand.
TCAAACCAGAAATCATGGAAAACAGAAAACTGAGCTGGGGGTGAGGGTGGACCAAACACCCCCAGTCGGTCCAAACAGAACTGAAATATTTAACCTAATTACCCTTGATTACACCGGCCAACTGTCACTAAGTTTGTGCAATCAGGGGATTCAAAAGAAAAACAGAAAACTATGGGTGCCCTCTAGCTGGCACCGTTTCTGTGTTAAATGTTTAAAATACACTGGGAAAGTTTCAGTGTACAGACTCCCAAATTTTCCATTCAGCACTAGATTTTGTAACGAATGTTTAGTTGCATATAATAAAGGTAATATAACTTGAATGTACAGCAAAAGAACAATAACTGACCTAGATCTCTTAAAGTTATTTGCCAGTGATGTGTAGCTGCAGAATAATGCCCTAATTTAAGTGATGCACAATCGTTCGATAGGAGTATATGAGTATGAAGATAGAGGAAATCAAGCAGTAACTGAAGGAACCAGAAAGGTGAATAACTTCAACATAATTTACCACATTCCGTTGAATGTTGTTCAGTCATTGCTTTGTTAGTAGCCAATTGTTGCTTATATGGCATTCTTCTCCATTTTATATGTCACATCAGGTGAAAAAGCATTGAGTAATTTTGTCATTTCTGTTATAAGTTTGTATTTTCTCACTGTGTTTCCTCCAGTATTTGAACAGCTAGGAAGATGGAGTCAACAATTTAAATCTGACTCACGGACGAAATAGGAAAAAGTAGATATTCTGATCGCAGCCCAGAAGTCAGAGGGTATGATGCACTGGGCCTTTTGTGCTAGCTTAAGGTACAATTGGACATGAGTCTAATGATGAGTCTAAATGTGCATGGTGCTAAATGTGCTCCTCTACAGTCTGAGCAACTTGCAGTGGTCAGTTATATGCTGATTTTCCACCATCTTTTAAAAGCAGGTGTATTTGCATTTGGGTCTCAGAAGATGTGGTTCAGAGAATTTCTTATCAGAAGCAATTTAGATGGAAGCACAAGCCTCATGCACAGCATTGACTGTAGTCCTAAAAAACTGAGCATTACATTTTAGCCCACTGTGAGTGCATCATACATACATCTGTCTCAGAGTGTTTGAAAGAATCTAAGCTATGCTGTGTGTATGTACAGAAAGCCTACACACTGTGTGATGTTGTGTTTATTGTATGACGAATGGTCATTTTTCACCATACGCTGTCATTACTGTGGTTTTTCATCCCATGCAAGTACTCTTAACTGAGATCTATAACTAGTACATAGCCTGTCTTCTGTTAAGCTCACCTGTTTTCACATTCAGGCCATGAAAAAGAGATCCTATCTTCAGTGCCCTTCTGAAATATGTAATAAGATTAAATTAAATTTTTTTAACAGTGATCGGAAATCTTTCATGCCCAAGGACAATCTAAAAATTAATGGAGGTAATTCACCTCACTGCCTGACTTTGAATCGGGGAAAGTCAGAGGAAAATAAATCTCAGCAGTTTGTATCCAGTTTTTGTAAATGAAATAATTTCTCATTATGCTGTAGGCAGGAAGCCAGAGACATTGTAGATATTTTCATTAAGAAGGCAAAATACAGTGGCCAGTAGTGTAAGTAAACCTGTTCTTAGATTTAAAAGACTTACGTTTGGAATCGCTGGAGCTGAGTTCCAGTGTGAATCTGACACTGTGATGCTAATTAATATCCATTTTGTTCTATTGAGAAGTACCATCTGCTGCAGAATAAAGGACAATAAATATACAGGCATTTAAATATGCAGATTCATAAAATCGTCCTTGTTATTTTTAATTATAATACTTTACTCTGAAAACATAGATTGAACCATTCACGTAATATTTATTTCTAGATTTTTGTAGGAAGTTTGAAGGAGGCAATAAGCATCATAACTTACAGATTCTAAACAAAAAGGGTAATAAAATCCAGGGTTAAACCAACATCTTTTCACTCAGCCCTCCCTCAACGTCCGTTGTCCTCATCCTTCTCAGTAAAGTGCCTGTCTCGCAGATGGAAATACATTACATCTAGCTGGCCTAATTGATGCCTAGAGAGCAACATTAAAAAAGTGAAGCTAAATTGAGCCTAATTGGAACATTTGCATGGCACTGGATGAGGCTTCTGAGAGGAAGCTTCCATTCTTCAGAGATGAGAAAGGGTAAGTCATTGGTATCAGGCTTGTCCTTGTGGCAAGTGACACTCATTATTCAGCTGATTCCCATGTGTATCTCACCATTGGCTCTATAAATTCATGAATTGCCTTATTTGCCCTATATGGCTAGGAGTTATTAAAGGTCAGAATATTTATACAGGATGTATGGTTTTCCTTTGAAAATACAGCACTGATGCCAATTTCTAGATTCTTTCTGTGGTTTGTTTGATTCCTTAAAGTGGAAGCTTTGATCTTGACTCACTAAATGCATCTACTCCAATTATGTGCTATTTGCAAGTACACAATGACATAGTGACTAGTTCTGCTGTCTGACTTTTCCCAGCATGTTGGTTTGTAAATGTAAAAAGCTATGATGTAGACTGTCAGCTTTCATTCAATGGTATGTATATCCAAATGAAATAAACAGCAAAAGTTGAGAATGAATGGGTAGAAATTCCCACAGAAACTCCATAATCTTGTGGAAAGCCTTCCAAGAAGAGTTGAAGCTGTTATAACTGCAAAGGGGAAACAACTCAATATTAAAGCCTATGTATTTGATTGCAAGGTCTTTAAAATCCCTGTTGGTGTAATGATCAGGTGTCCCAATGCCTTTGTCCATATAGTGTATTTCACTTACTGAAGACTAGACGGAATGCCCCTGAAACTAATAGGGATTGCAAATGACTGCATAGCAGGGCTGGCAAAACATCACCAGCAAAAATGTCCAGATACAGCCTGTGTCACCTGTGTGTCAATCCCAAAACCTATTACTATTTTAATTTTCACATTTATTTTTAAAACGTTTGAAATGTGGAATTTGGTTCCCTGTGTACTTGCTTATGGTCTGCAAAAACTTGCATGTAGAGAACTGTAAATATTTTAGTTAAGTGAATTAAGTTCAGTGAATAATTAAGTGAACATAATTCACAAAAACAAACAAGCAAAAAAGACAGGCAGAAAGGATTTTTGGCCTAATGATACCATGGGGAGTTCAAGACTGTTACTGTATCTTGCATTCTAGCAAATTAATAGAATGTTCTGTCACATCCATGGGTAGCGGATATCCAGGCTAAACTACACACCTAAAATGGTGTGTGTGTGTGTGTGTGTGCATGTGTGTGTGTGTGTATGTGTGAGAAAGAGTGTGTGTGTGTGTGTGCATGAGAGAGAGAGAATACACTTTCTAATATGTGGCCTACCTGGTGAGGCAGATCAAAAACACATTTATAAGGGAGAATCTGTCCTATTTAAACAGATGTAGGATGTAGTAAGTGTGCCAGCTTACCTTGCTTCAGAAGTGATTTCTTCCTGGTCCACAAGTTAAACGATGAGTCTTGGGATTACTGGAGTCCAGATTTAGCTTACGAAAAAAGCAGCAGAATCCTAAAGTAACCGCACTGAGTTCTCCTTGTGCCCAGGACCTAGATCTGTCATATCCTATTTTAGCAGGCTCAATGCAATGCACAGAGGGCACATTCTGCAGCTGCTTAATGCCTATACCAGGGCTTCTGTCTTGTCTTAACATATGTAAAATAAGAAGAGGTCTGAACAACATGAGCAAGCATGAATTCTGATTTGTGCAAAAAGGAAATTATTCCAAATGTTGGAGTGTGATTAGTATCATTTTATTGATGTATTTTTATATATTCAAAGGAAAAGGGATATATATCCACAAAGAGGGGTGATCCTGCAGTGATGCCTTGGGGATCCTTTTGCATTAGTGTAATATATAAAGAAAAACAAGACTGTTATTTTACAGGTGAATGAGAATGTCAGTGTGGGCCGTGATCAGCAAGAACGGTCCATCCACACCTACACAGGTACTATAGTGGACCCGTAGCATGCAAACCCCTCATTACAATGATGAATGGTCCCTTGAAATAATTGGTAATAAAACTATAGACACTGGCCTGTGAATGTGTAGAAAAAATGATCAGATTATGTATCCTGCAGTGCATTCCCTACAAGTGGGCAAGTGCAGGAGTGGTTCAGTTCAAGAAAATGATACAGGCCTGAATCTTTTATCCATGCACTGGGCCATTCTGGTTTCTCTGGTGTGAAAGCACAGGACTGGTATGATCTTAAGGAAAGCATCACTACTAATCAGCACAAATGTATTTTTCTAACTGTATTTTATATACCTCAATATATAACTAAAATATTTTTGCACTGTCCAGAGAACACAAAGCAGCAATTTAGGAACACACGTCTTGGGATGGTGAAATACCCCTGAACTCGGGATGTTTGAAAGTTGCAATTTGGAGAGCATTATTCATTTCTCATTGCTACTGATTGGCTGCTGCCCTGTGACACACTTCTGGCAGCTGCAGACCACCATCCCAACAACAGTTTACTTCAGTTTACCTTTACATTTTTTTAAAGAGGGCCCCACACATCCTCCCCCAAATGAGTGACCCGCTTCGGGAATCCTCTCCAAGTTGGCCCAGAGTAAAGCTTCATTCAGGTAGTCCCCTCTGATAAGCTCTGGGTGCCAGGGGCATACTATCCTCCTAAAAAAATAATGTTTTTCACCCCCAATCCTCTGACACTATTCTAGAGGGCCTGGGGGACCAGGTACCTTCCAGAGCACCTAGATCCATTCCTGAGGGATTTGTGTCCTGGTATCTGGTGTAGGGGACCACCTCCCTCACTGCTAACCCAGAGGTCGGAGCACCCGCTGACGTTAAGGCTGCCCACGTCCCTACATTACAAGCATTGTGGTTTACATTCATAAAACCTTGCAGTCTAACATCTATTTATATTAAAATGTTGTTAAAACTGAGACCCAAACACCTTCTGTAATCAGTCCGCATACTACTATGAACTTTACTAGGCTACACAGTGGAACACTTTTTGCCAAACCTTTTGGTTTAAAAAAAAAAATCCCAGTAAACCTTCCTTTGCAGTGACAAACCAGAAGCACATACCTTCCCTGTAATAAAGAGAGAGCTACAATTTAGTTAGGTCTTTTCATAGCTGCGCTAATACATGTGGGTACTAGGCACCCAATAAGCTAAAATGTCAGTTGGGTTTGGTTGTCACATTTTTGGGGGGTTGGTTTTCATGCATGCTACAGTGCATTATGTGCAAGATGTGGGGCCACAAAGACACCTGGTCTGTCAGTTTACATTTGTCTGAACTGTGATTCTGAGGTGGATAGTAATAGGTGAATATTAAGAATCATAATTTCTTTAGGTCTGTGTTATGAATTATATAGTGTAGTTGCCCTGTGCTCTGTATTTGAGGAGAAATTCAGATTCTTCAGATTCATAGTAGTAGTAGTTTCATAGCCTGTGCTATTTTACATTTATGCATTTTACAATTACATGATTGAATGTATAGATTCTAAAAAGGAACCAATGAAAATTTGATGTTTTTATCCACATGAGATTTTTCATTGAAAACAAAAGTTTTGTATAATTTTTAAAAAGTCTATATTTTTCCTTTTTTCCCAATTAGAATAACACAGAGACAACTAACCCCACAGGGTGTGAAAACCTACCCTGCTAGGTGCATTTTATAGCCCATATCTTTTGAAGAGGTTGGATTCAACCAGAGCAAGGACTATCCATTTGTACCTGACACATAAAGCATTAATTCTGTAATTGGAATTCTTACTTACACTGTTTTAGCAGAAATTAAATGTAAGTAAAATATGTGACAACCATCCACGCTCTTCCCTATTTATGAGTGAAACTACTACTAATACTTATTTTTCTAGTTCAAATACATTTTGTATTACATTGTCAAACACAGAACATTTCCAGCTGTGCTCTTTATACATTCTTTTTACAGCAGCTATTAAGTGCATTAACCATCCTCTGTTTACTTAGAAGCAAATAAAGGAGATTCAGATTAATATTCTTGTTTAACGTGTTCCTTTGCTTGTAAATTAGCTGCATTTCTGTTTATCACTTTAAACAATACTAATTCTTGACCCTGATGTGAAGCCTGTGGACCTCAAACATTAGTCTTAATCTTGCCTCTGTTTCAGTTGCATAATTGAATGTTTAGAACATTTTGTATTTTATTTCATAAAAAAAATGAAAAATGCAGAATGTTACAGATCACTCAGGTAATTTGATCACCTTTCATTTAGGAAAATGTAGTACAACGTACTACCAGATTAGCCTATCACAACCTACTCTGAACATTTGTTTTCTTAGTTGAAATATTTAAATATCAATATCCATGCCATGGAAACAGAGATTGATAACCTAGGACACACTGAAATGGGGGCAGACCAGAAAAGAAATGCCTTAAATCATTTTTTGCATAGAGGAGTGGAGAAGCTCATCTCTGGACAAGAGAGGGTCCTGACTGTAGGTGCATCAGAACATATTCACCTCCTGTTTGACTCTTTACCATTGAGCTGCTAAAGGTACCTGTATAACTGACTCCCAGGTTCCTCCTTATTGTTGGAGATGTGAGTCATGAATGACAAGCTGAAAGGTGTCCTCTAGAAGACCAAAATATCAAACCTAGTACAGTTGTACAAAACAGAACAAAAAACTTTGGGCTTTAGGAAGCTCAGAAAGATCGATTGGTTGGCAGAAGTCTGCAAAGAACTTTAGACAGGTGGGACTATAGTCTTTGTTGAAAAGAGAGAGGAGTAAATGTTCCTGTAGGGAGGCTGCTGGGGAGATTAAGAGATAGCACAAATATATATATATTTTTTTATCCAAATTTGGAATCTTGATCATTAATATTAAATACTAAACTAAAACAAGTAAAAAAAACCCATCTGCCCTGTACATAGATATTCGTATATTATTGCAGTAATGAATTAGGACCAGAAATGGTGCTTGAGGTCAGTGTCTTGCTGGGGTTTTTAATGGCCAGCAATTCAGAATTTCCCAATTCACAGTTCCATTCAGCAGAGGTCAGTTTCTGGACAAAATGTGCACAGGATTATAATTTAGGGGGACCATTAAGTCTTTGAGACAAACATTCTAGACAACATTAGCCCAGAACGTGCCCTGTGGGGCCATGATGTTTTAGCATGTGTGCAGTGGTAACTTCCAGCTTGAGTGTATGAGAGCAGCCACAGCACTTTCATTCTATGTCAGCCTGCATAGAGAGATATGAGAGGTAGATCCATTGAACTGAACCATAGATAAAGTGGTGTTAAAATGACAAAACATATTACAGTTCCTTAATTATCCTGAAAAGTTCCTGCCAAGAACATATAACTGATTGTTTGGGAGAGAGTGTAGAATGGTGTGAACATGCTGCACATGTTCATATTCTCTGAATATATGAGGATGTCATCTATGTGGGTTACTGGAAACTGCCACAAAACATACCTCAAAACCATTGTTAAAGAAAAATGGATGGAGAAATTGACAAACCGTACAAAGCCACCAAACACTCATAGCTCAGAGTTGCCTGTGTTTGTGGAAAAGGCAGTTTTCCATTTGTCATCTTCTCTAAAATATGGATGAGACTATATGCACTCCTTAGGTCTAGTTTTGTGACATATTGCTCGTCCACCTCACCATATGCAAGTGAAGAGAATGGTCAGTGCAGAGACAGGCTGCTCGGATTTCCAGTGGTGTGTGTTCTTCTTTCAGTTATTGGAGTGGATTCTATCAGAAAGATTCAAGATTCAACATTGCTGGGTGAACTAATTATATATGTTAAATGTGGGGGGGTCCAAACGAATAATTGTGAAATGTGAAGGGGTCACATCCCCCTCTGGTTGAATGGTGATGACGCACATGATTCTAAAGTACAAATCCTGCACATTTCAGTATGGGCAAATTTGTTTAAAAAAGATAACAAAATTTTTTTTTTAAGAAAATATATATTCAATGTCCCAAAATTGTGCACAAAAATCTTAAATATTTGTATCCTACTACAAGACACAGCAAAGTCAATGACAGTTATCTTTGTTAATGATCTACCGCCTGGGAGACCTGGGTAAGTAAGTACCACTCATGACTGGACCAGGGGCGTCAGATGCAGGGGGAAGTGAGGGGGACGTGTGGGGCGGGGTTTGTGCATGGGGGCGGGGTTTGGGTGGCGGCAGATTTGTTTGGAAACCCTGTTAAATCTTAAATCTTTCATAAAAGAATCAATTCCACTTAATGGATTGAAGAATGCACACTATTGGGACTCAGCTCGGGTTTTCTTCCAACTCACCACAGGCAAGTGAAGTGACTCGTCGGTGCACAGACAGGCTGCTCGGATTTCCAGCGGTGTGTGTCCTTCTATTGGTTTAGTGGAGTGGATTCTTTCAGAAAGATTCAAGATTCATCAGCATTGGTGAACTAATTATTTATGTTAAATGTGGGGGGTCCAAACGTATAATTATGAAATGTGAAGGGGACACGTCCCCCTCTGGTTGAATGGTGAGGACGTCCATGGACTGATCTGAGTGAGTTTTAAAAATTTGACTAATATTGTACCTTGTATTATGCAAGGACTGAGTGAGTTTTGGTCAGTTATTCTCTCGCACATAAAAGAGGTAAATGTAAAAAATATGCCAAAAGTAGTGTAACCTAAAAAAAAAGGCTCTTCAATTGGGTAGCCTTTTTCTGGCTAACGAAAATAGAGGACTTGAGGAATTTTAGGATTATTTGTTACTTCACGGCTTTCAATTGTAGTTGCAGTGCAGTGACGGTGTAAACACTTTTGAATATTCTCCTGTAACCAAGAAACCATCTCCACTTGCAGCTATGAAATAATATGATTATGGGCTTTTGTCCATGGGAGGTCTAAAATCACTTTGTGGAATGGGGAAGATATGATTAAAAATGACTATGATTAAAAAAACCCTATGATTACAAGGTGGGACTGTGATCTTTGCGATAGAGCCGGCTTCTACTGGCCTTCTATCAAGGGCGTGCACTGAAATATCGTTCTGTAGGGTTGAGCAAATTGGCCAGTTCTTCATCCATGAAGATGCCAGCAGCCCCAGGGTCGACGAGAGCTGAAAACTGAGGCCAGCAAGGCTTTTGGCACTGAAAAGCCCCAGAAACTAAGAGGGGGTTGGTGAACAGAAGATAAGGGGAGGTAATGTTGGTGAGGAAAATCCAGCGATAGCTCATCATCCCTGCATGCAATTTCTTATAGAACAGAATGGTGAGTGCACATTCAAAGGCTGGTTGATTGTCTTGGCTGAGCTTTATCTCCATTTACTTTGCCCTCAGGTGTTTGGTCAAAAACTAATATGAACTAAGATACAAAACCGCCATAGGAGGAAACCTCTATTCCCCTGTACACCCAAACAATAGATGCCCAATCTTGTCCTCTCCTCAGCAGCAGTGTAATGACAGTGAATTTTTTTAGCAAAACAATGTCTAGCAAAGCAAGGTAAAGGGAGCATTGTAGCAAAAACCTGACATTAAATGGGGCTCCTATCAAGCAACTTTCTGAGAGCTAGCTGGTCCTCAGTGTACGAGACAGAATCGCTAGCAAAATGGGTTGATCCAGAATGCTGGACGGACAGACTCAGCATGAGACACAGGATTAAACTGATAACCTGACACATTCAGCTGTTCTAACATGACGAGTTCTTGCTGATGCTCTCCCAGCAGTTTGTCTTGTTCAGTCACAGACTCTGACCTATTCTTGGGATGTGAGGTTTGATTGTAGCTAAGCTTACCTGAAGTTATTGTAATGCTGCTAATAATGTCCTCAACATTTATTTGTTTTGACTTCTAAATGTTCCCAGTGGTGATTAAAAATAAAGAATTTGTTTTGCCCCTCTGTCTGCATTGTTTGTGTGAACATGAGCCATTTCATTTTGATTTGCTTTCCCTCACTTCTGAAAGTGACAGCAACTGCAATGGCACATTAGGATTCTTTTATAATTGTAAAATGACTTAGTTTTAAATGAACAGATGATAGTTATGTTTATTTCAAAAACGTTCAAAGCCACAATCTGGGTTTGTGAACAAGAACAAATGATTTTTTTGTTCTAAATTCATTGTAGAGAAATCTATATATTTGTATATATAAAAAAAGACTCAGTTTGTCATCATTTGCCTTCAGTATCAAAACTGATATAAAATATCAGTATTTTCCAAAAAATTAAGTAAGTAAGTAAGTCATTCGTAAGTATCCAGTTTAAAATATAAACATGACACCACTAAACTCTATTATTTCCTCCTCATGCGCCATGTCCATTGTAGGGGCCGTTTTCTGTGATGTATAATTTAGAGGGGCTGCGCACAGAATGTGCTCAGAAAGAAAAAATCTTTAATAAAAATTTAAAAACAAAGATCGCAATTCTTTGCCAAATATCTGTCAAAAGTTCAGTACAGGAGCGCACAAGCATATCAGAGGAATGCAGGAAGCTGCAGGATTTGAGGTAAAGGCAACTGAATATTATTCAGAAACTTGGCCACTACACATGAATCCTCAGAGTGGGAGTTTTCAAAACTGAAGTAGTCAGTACATTATTTCCCTCAGCTGCTCTTTGTGTGAACTTAGCAAAAGGTGTGACAGAGGCAGGAGTCAATCTCATAAGCTGCCGAATCAGATCTGTACATCCCAGGAAGAGCGTGTGAATGGGTGACAAAGATTATATAAAATGTACATAATTTTGAACACTTTTCTACTAGAATTGTAATTTAATATGTTATTTTAAACATCAAAATGTTAAGAATGCATGTTTTTTATAACACAGTGTTATTGATATGTCCAAGAATCTACTATAATGGCAGTGTGGGAAAAAATGCCATCATGCTTCACCTTTCCACACCTCTACCGGCAAACTGGTAAGAGGGAACGTTATAGAATAAACCCTTTTTATGAATAGATTGAGCAGATGGCAAGCAGAAGAGCAGAAACCAAATAGCTGTAACTGTAGCGCTATTTGTCCAAAAATATACAGATTTTGCATTTAAGTACTGTGACATGACTGTATAACCACTCATACCCTCACATTTCAAATACTAGCGCAATTTATGCCAATATGTGATTAATTCCCTGAGTCAGGACAGATATTTGCATATTTATTTCCTCATTTTCAAAATGTAAATGCAAAATATATACAGATAGATGTGTATTGTCTTCTCACCAGGACCATTTGATAGCCGTGTGTGGGGTCATTATGATCCACAGGCCTTTATTTTTAGGGGCTGCTATTCTTGAGTAGAATATATATCAGTCCTGACGGGTCTTGAGTAATCGCAGCACTACTTTGGTGGGGAAACTCATAAGCTGCCATACCTCCAGCACAATCTTCCTCTAAACAAAGACAGATATCTCACCCCTGGCAATAACAAACATACTTTTTTGACTCAAATATAAAGAAATTGTTACGGACATTGGTGAAAAAGTGGATTCCACAAAGACCTTGGATTTACTATTGAAACCCCACAATATTGACTATCCTTAATGTCTCCAAAAATATTGTAGGTATAGGCAGAACTAAACAACACTATTATGAAGAGATTTGGATGTTATTTTTCTACTGAAATCTACTAAAATCTGCTATGTTTGGATTAGTTTAATAAGCCAAGACAGATCAGGCATTTCAGTCATTTTTGGTGCCAAACACCAACTTTCATGAGAAAAAATGACTGTAATGCTTCTCATAAATTGGCCATTTTGTGGTCTATTTAACACATCAGAAAAAGCAGGTTTTAATACAAGACTTTGAAAGGAGTTCTTCCTTAACAACAAAGCTCATTTTCATCAGGGCCTATTTTCAATCTTCTCAAACTTCTATAAGGACTAACACATTATAATGAACACTGTTGTACAATTCTTTTCCTGCACACACTTCTCTTTACTTGGTACGATAGGCAAAAATTAAAATAAAGATACCGTAACCAAATAGTACATGTAGTGTCTAAAAAATTGCTAAAGGTTCCAAACCAGAGAAATTGTACATTATTTGGGTGTAGATGTCTTTCAACATTCAGCACTCAAGAATAATAATTATTTGCAAGGCTCTCTGTGTCTGTTGTGGGGAATCATTTGAGATTTTGCCCTGGGTTAATGCTTATACTTTAATATGAGGCCTAGGGTACTAATGGAGTGGATTTTCAGCATGATTTGGCCTTTAGTCTAGCTGCTTAGCCTAGTTGATCAAATATCCTCTGATTAACAGTGAGTTTTTACTTCATTTCTCAGTTAAGTTGGGGATATTACTGAGCAGCAAAACAGTCAAAGATTGTTTTGCATTGCATTATTTGTTGATAGGCAGTCACAAGTGTGTGTGTATCAACTTGCAATTTTGAACATGACTCAGTCAGTCGGTTTTAGGACCAGAATTATCATACATGATTTTTTATTTTGGTCAAAAAGATTTTCTTCACTAATTCACACGGAGAACTAACCATTGAGGTATTTTAGTGACTGGATTTTGGTCATTAATATTTCTAAGGATGTGAGTGCTTTTAAAGTTTTGTAGAGGTGGTTTATCCTCTGTTTTGCTACTTAGTTACATGAGTCATACAGACTCAGACATTCAAAGTATTCTTGTTAATTGGGTTCTGATATTATGTTGACACTATCTTCAATTATCCTCAATTATTGTTGACAGTTGATTTTTTTTCAAATTTATTTCAAATTTAGTTGCAATTTTGCAATTTGCTGTAAGTTACAATAGCCTGATTCGTTTCTAGGAATTACTGATCAGCAATAAAAATCCCACAATGTCATTTGAGTAACCCAATGCAAAAACTTGCCAAACGTTTTCTTTGATGTGATGATACAGAACCAATATTGGTTCCCTAAAGAAACTCAGTGGAAGGTTCTTTAGAGTTAATTGTAATTTAGATGTAAGAAGGACCTATGGAACACACACATTTAAAGAAGTTTCGCACAGAAAAATCACCTCTTGTTCCCTGGAGAACAGTTCAAGGATGTTTTTAGGAAAACCATGATTGTAAATGAGAATGCGAGTGTATACATACTTAGTAAAGTTTAAAGAGCCTTTGGATAATCTGAAGATTTTATATCCATTGATGTTGTTTTGTCTGGAACCATCCATCTAAACCAAGAACTGATCTAGTTTGTAAGAGTGCAGAATCTGTCGGAAGTTATTTGAGTGCACCTTTTAACTACTCTCTCCATCACTGCTGCATTACAGCAATAGTACTCCAGTGCATCCATTATTCATTTGTAAATGCAGGTTTTTGGTCTTAGCACTACGGATGTAGATCTTTTCTGACAGGTGAATGGCATTTCTTAGACAGCACACGACTTAAAAAACCTACACATTTTTAAAAACAAGGTCAACCAGCTTCAGTAATTAATTTGACATTAATGCAGACATTTTGATTTATTCTCTCTGGATGTTACACAGAAGAGTTGCCAGTATGTGACTGCGCTTTACATACCAGCCATTAATCTAATGTGACTTCTGCAAGATAAGTTTATCTTTTATAGGGTCTTATAATGAAAAATTAAACTACCCAAAAATTAAACTTTTTGCCCTCTTCCAAATGTTTGACCTCATCTAAATGTTAGACCTCACCTGAATGGCTCAGAAAGACACCTATGCAAGTAACATTGGAGTAATTTTAGTTAAAATGTGACTATTGCTATTTTGTTTTCCTTGTTTACATACAATAGTTAAAAGTACTCTATATGGACAAATGTTTTGGGGCCATTACACCAACCATGATCGAAGATCAATTGCTTCGTGTCCTTACCGCATTATACACAGCACGCCACTGACAATGCGCCGGCTTTTTGAAGGGAGTGAGAGTGTGAACTCTGACTGGTTTACTGCATGCTACGCCCAAGACACACCTATATCTAATTTTCTCATTTAGGACAACCCATTTGCACTTTGCGCCAGGCGCATTGTTAATTATTCCTGCTGCGATTATTGTGCTTCGCGCTGGCCCCTCCCCCAAAGACGACTGCGCTTCTGACTTCAGACAATGCGCGACTGACCGTGAAAATCAGGCCCAGAGTGTCTACGGTCTTTATTATATAGGTACAATAAAAGGTTCTTTTGAGAGGGTTGTTTGGAGGATTTATAGAATTTACATTTCCTTGAGTAGACACTCCAAGCAACGACATCTGGTATCTTTACTTCCTTTTGCATTTCCAGTTTCATTTTCCCCAAAACAAATGGCTTAGCCAACCTTCTCAACTGCCACAACTCCAAATAAATTACATACATAGGACTGTGGCCTGTGTAACGGCTATCATCAACTCAGGCAAGTTAATAAAAATGAGGTATTGGACATAAAATGCAAAAAAAATGTCTGATTTTCTCAGCTGCTGAATCACTGAGCAGAGTTGTAACAAAATGCCTTAAAGCTAAGTGCTTGGCTGAACTCCTTTTATTATTCAAGTATATTCTGGTCATAAGAAAGCCAAGAGATTTGGCTTTAAATCTGATGAGTATGAGGCATTGTTGAGCAAATGCTGCATGGTAAGGACTTGTTGTTCTCTACAGAAGATCTTTTTCCCTCAGTTAACTATTTGCCTGCTTGATGAGGTATCACTGAGAGCCATTATCTCTGAAAGTACAAGCAATGTATACCACACTCTACAGCAACATTGACCATTTTGCTTAACTTGGACTACTTCCTACTGAAGCCAATGGAAATGGCAAGCTCCAAGTATAAATATGGCCGATACCTAATGAAAATCCTCTTAATTTTCCAAAGATTTGACAATATGTATATTGTCAGTTTGACAGTGTTGGAACACACTATCTTTAATTTTACTTAGTTGAAAGTGCCCAACAAAGATAATCATTTGCCCAGGTGTTGTTACCTTTTTGCTAATAGTTTGTTCAAAGTTGTTTTTACATGAAGTGAGGAGAATAGTTTTTACTGTTTAGATTAAAGGCCAGGGAGAGGAATAATGTAAGCTGAAGATAGCACATCAACCCTAACTAGAGAAAATTGACAAATTAATTAGCTGTACAAGAATGAACATGCCCCAATGATATGCCTTAATATGAATAAAACTGTCTCATTACAGAGAGCCAGTACTGATTCTAGAAATAGCACAATGATTAAAAAAATCTATAAGACAAAAGAAACAAAATGTCCCATTTGTAATGTATATATTTTTTTATGGTTTCATTTTGTGGACGCTTCTCAAATTCTCAAATTCCCTATTGAATTTCAGTGAAGACCACCCTTTCCAAAGCATAATTTTTGTACTGATGAAACAACATGAAGGTGCCACACAGTGCGATGCTGCTATCATTAGGCTTCACAGTGGGCACCATGAGTTCTTTGGTTTGAGTGCATCTCCTTTATATCTCCAAATCATGGGCTTTGTCGCCATTCAATCAGAGGGGGACGTATTTAGTAATGATTCATTTGGAATCATTACTTCATCAGTTCACCCTTTAATCTTTCATGAAAGAATCCATTCCAAGAAAACCGATAGAAGTATACACAAACCACTGGAAATCCGAGCAGCCTGTCTTTACACTGACTATTCATTTTAATTGCATTCGGTGAGTTGAAGGAAAACCCGGAGCGGATTTCCAGTGGTGTGTGTATTCTTCCATCGATGAAGTGGAGTCGATTCTTTCACGAAAGATTCAAGATTTAAGATTCAACAGGGGTTTCCAAACCCTCCCACCCCCTAAAAGGACAAGAGTTTGCAAACACGCAGCAGTCCCACCCCCACCCAAACCTGCTCCCGTGCTTCCCCCTCATATTAAAAATGCTTCTGACTCCCCTGCTCCAAATATACTGATGTCTCATTTGGAGCTGAAAATTTTTATCTATGCTTCATCAATACAAAGAAAACATGACCAGAAGCCTTTGTCTTTATCTTTGTACCTTACATATTCCAGCTTGACCTTGAGGTGTCATTTTTGGAGTAAGGTCTGCAACCAATTTTGATACAGGACTGCCTTGACTGTGGACAGTGAGTCCTTGATTCCTAAAGCCTCCAGTTGGAATACCTGTTTCTTTGTAGTCTTAGGACTGAAGCAGACCTTGTCAGTTTGGACTTCTGGCCTGATCTTCTAAGGGTCATGACTGTCCCAAACTTTTGAAATTTCTGTTCAATTGTCTGGACATTAATTTCCAGGATATGGCCCCTAGGGAGTTTCTTAACTTCTGTAACAAAATAATTAATGTTCACAGGTCACGGTATTCTTTTTCTTTTCTCATTTTAACAAGTAATCCAAGCCCTTTTATACTGCATTGTGGGCACCACTTGAACTACTACAAATTAATGGCAATCAAGAAACCGAAGGACACACCTGAAAAACTTCCTACTTTGTTGCAAACAAAACAAATGCACCAAAGTCACCCTGCTGAATGTAAACTTTTGACTTACTACATTAATTGAATTGTGAATACAACTGTCAAAAGTGGAAGAATTGTCTATCTTCTGCTCTGATTCTTCTTGACCTTTATGCAACGTTCAACACAGTTAACCATCAGATCCTACTGGCTACACTCTCCAGCCTTGAGAAATCGGGCACAGCCTGGCAAAGACTTGCAGCCTACCTTAATGACCAGAGTTACCAGGTAGCATGGCATGGCTCCCAGTCTATGCCACAAAGATTAGCTTCTGATGTTCCAACAGGGCTCAGTCCTTGGACCGTTTCTATTTTCTCTTGGGGATGTAATAATCTCACATGACTTTTCTTACCACTTTTATGCAGATGACATCCAACTTATTCTCTCTTTTCCCTCCAGTGATGATTAGTCCTTGATCCGCATCTCAGACTGTCTGGCTGACATCTCCTCTTGGATGGTGGCCCAACACCTCAAGCTAAATCCCAGTAAAACTGAGCCCATCACCAAACCACGACCTCACAGTTTATTTTGAGTACTCTGTTATTGTCCCCTCAAAGAAGGTAAGCAAACTTTATGTCATGCTAGATGAAGATCTGGCATTCCTCGCGCATGTTGACCACCTCTCCAGGACTTGCAGAAGAATCTGACTCTTTCTCACCACTGAAGCAACACAGTTACTTGTCCAGTCACTGGTCATCTCTAAACTGGACTACTGCAACTCTCTACTGGTTGGACTGCCACTGAAGGTAACATAATCACAATCACTTCATCTGATTCAGAATGCAGCTCGAGGTTATTCTTCAATGTTCCTTGCCATACAATAGACTGCGGCAAGGAGCCATGTTTGGTTCTGGTACAACAGGCTGAATCTCATATCCCTACTTTCATTCACTTTCTTTTTAACAGGAAGGACAAAAAGCTTCACAGGCAACAGCAAGCAGAGACAATGGCCTCTTGATGCATAACATGAGTTTGTTGTGTGATCTTAATTTGCAGTGGATCAGTGAACGGCGGAACGTTCGGCCACTGTGTCTGTGTCTGTACACAAAATATTAAAGAAGTTGATTTATGGCATCATATTCCTGACATGCAAACAACAGGGTCTCAACAGGCATCTTGGGATAAATTGCCATTGTCATTTGACTGCTGTCAAAAGTGACAAAGCTTACAATGCTCTACTGAACTATAAAGCAATCCCAGAGATGTTGAGTGCAATAAGAGAGTAAAAACTGCAGGCCCAAAAGTCCAGATGAGGATGATGAAATTCAACTGAAACTATTTCTGCACATGGAATGAAATTAAAGACCAGCTATGACAAAAAGGTGCTTGAAGAATGAGGGAAGGTTTAATCCTGAGTTTGCCAACAGGCTTATTGTTTCAATACCTTTTCCACTACCAACTGCAGTTACCAGCAAAACTTTTTATCTGAGATTTAGACAGCACCTACGTTTTCTAAAAAGTTTGCTCCGTGATCTTCACAAAAAAATCAAAAGACCTTTCTGTATGAATGTCATTACAGTATGAACTGAATGACTATTCCAAAAATGAAAAAAGGATTTTTGAGCCACTGCCTTTAAGGATACTCAATCATCAAAAATTCATTATAGTGTTATTTGATATTTTATGGATGTTTGAACCTGCTATTTAGGGGGTTAGCTACACTTTAGGGAACCAACATTTTTCCATTGCACCATTACCATGATAGTTTTTTTGGCCATTTTATAAGAAATATAATTGCTTGAAACTTTAATAAGTACTGTCCTTAACTCTGAAGAAACATCAGTGTCATCTTCTCTTTGTCATTATTTTTCTATGATAATTGTTGAGAATAATGTATTGTGAGAGCAACTGCTTGCCACCCCAGACACAAACACACACACACACACACACACACACACACACACACACACACACACACACACACACACACACACACA
>JBBMFX010077374.1:0-10350 GCA_037832545.1 Rhabdalestes septentrionalis
TCACCTGCATGTGGGGAGTTGGAGGAAAACCCGGAGCGGATTTCCAGTGGTGTGTGTTCTTCTATCCATTAAGTGGACTGGATTCTTTCACCCAAGATTCAAGATTCAACAGGGGTTTCTAAACACCCCCACCCCTTAAAACGATGATACTTTGCACCAGTAACCCTGACCCCACCCAAACCCCGCCCCCACACCTCCCTCTCACATTAAAAATGCTTTTTGACGACCCTGGAACCAGCATTTATGTTTCAGCATCCGCTCTGCATGTCCTGCTGGGGTTAAACTAGTCGAGTTTTAGTGATGCAGCACATGGAATGTCTTCTTGGACTCTTTTTTTCTCTTAAATGGTTCGTGTTTCTGTGAAAGACCCACCACAACCTTCCAGCTGTCTCAGTTCTGTCTCAGTTCTGTCACATGATCAGACTGGCCACAACCCAGATGTTTGGCTTCACAACTATGCGTGTAAAGTCCTGCTTTTTACCACCATCTCAGAGGTTCACGTCTTGTTTAACGGAGCCCGAGTACCAACTGAATGATGACCAAACCAGCATATATTTTTTTTTACATTCACTGGCAGAGATATTTTTTTCCAGTAGCAGTGGGTGGGAACGGAAAAGCTTCCCAAGTAGGTGGAAAGCTGGACGGGTTTCTTAATTCACGAATAAAAACCCCCTGGCCCCTTCAGGTCCTCCATCTCGCTGATTTAATTTTTCCATGTTTCAAGATTCCCCTTCAGGAAAATGAATGTTGCATATTAAAATAAACAATAATGCAATTCCTACTGAGTCATTTACCATAAGTGTATTTTTGGGTTTATGACTCAAGCACTGCTGAAAGCCAGCAGAACTGAAAGCTGTGGGGAACTTTAAGCTTCTTCAGGGTTTTGTTAAAGTTTTTTTGTGCAGATTTGTCATGAATGGATTGTAGTGTTTAACCTCCACACCCTGGTTTCCTCAAAAGTCTGCATAAACACACACAGGAATTTGGACTTGATCAGATATTTCGGCTTTTGCTTTTCAAAGGAATCTGATCTGCATCTTCAAATATGCAGCTGCCGCTGCTTTCTCGCGGGAATTTTAATGTGATTTTAAAACGTTCAGGCTCTTATGAATGTATATCTAGGTATTTAGGTGCGACATGCTTGATGACCCCTTCTCTATTTTTAACTAATCAAATTCTCTTGTTGTGATTACTCAGGGTATTTTAATCCATCTCTTACTTTAGGGTGAGGCGGGAAGGCCTGGGCTTCCAGGATATCGTGGTGATGAAGGTGCCGCGGGGCCGGAGGTGAGAGATTTACGCTCTGAATATTTGCATCATTATTAAAACTGTGGCTTCTTTCTTGTGATAACTATCCTAACCTTGTTTGTGTCTCTGCATCAGGGACCAAAAGGAATCAGAGGAATCAAAGGAGCCCCCGGAGACCGAGGTCTGATGGGAGAGAGGGTGAGTCTGTCATTTTCACTATCTGTTTAAAAAATAACAGATGCCTCCACTTTTCCACACACCGTTTGTCCTCAAAGTGATGTCTAAAACATTGACATTTAATTGATAGGGAGAAGATGGGCCTCAAGGAAATGGAACAGAGGGCTGTCATGGTTTCCAGGTATAACAGTTATTTTAAGAAAAAATAAACATTATTCAGAATATATGTTTAGGTTCTTGTGGGTGATTTGCCTCTCTGTGCCTCTCAGGGTTATCCTGGTCCCAGAGGAGATCCTGGAGAGCCTGTAAGTATCTAGAACCCTTTGTGAAGTATCACTGTTACTGTTAGGATTCTTAACGTCGCGTTTTCTTGGTGCTTGTAGCTGATAGGTAAGGATAAGGGCGTGAATTATTGAGAGAAGTTGAAGTAAACGGACCGAGACTATGAGATCAGAACAGTATGTTTAGATGCTGACTCAACAGCAGCACACGTTTTAATTTCTCTTTCCTTCTTCAGGGTAGCAAGGGAACTCCAGGGCCCAAAGGAGATGACGGAGAACCCGGGGACCCTGGTCCAGATGTAAGTCTCTTCAATTTAAATGAGACAATACCAGCAACTTCATTCAGTGTTCCCTGTTTTTGCCTTTGGACTTCAAATGTGCACAGGCACCTATACAAATAGTTTGAAGGTGTATAAGGCAAATATACATTTTTATTTTGTATCAGGAGTTTGGTGTCTTTCTGCCAGCAAAAACACAAGTAACTGCAAACAAACAAGAATAATAATAATAATAATAATAATAATAATAATAATAATAATAATAATACATTATTATTAAATTCAACAAACCCAAGGTCACCTTACAGAGAGAAAAAACAATACAATAAAATCAATAAATTAAAATAAATTAAAACAGCAAATCAATAGAGAAGATTGACAACAGGTAAGATCTGTATATTAATCATGTAGACCATTTTGAGCTGTGTCCTAAATAAGGAAAGGGAATCAATGAAAGCAATAAAAGTGTCTCTTTTTTAAGTAGTTGATTTTTTATCTGACCTTTAGTTTTGATCCAGATTTCTGCTCTTTGCCTCCAGTCATTGCTTCTATTGATTTAATTCCAAAATCAACACGCCTAATTCAACATAGCGAAAAATCTGAGCCTGCCCAGGTATTTCATGCGAGCTACAAGTAACACCGGGCTCCTGTAAGGAAAAGGGTCCGGCGATGCAAACACTTAGTCATACATAAAACCACCATTTTTTGTATTCATGTTATTTGCATTTATTGTAACATTCGTACTAGTAGCTTGACACTATTGCCTAGTATTAAACACCTGTTAAAGTATCATTTTCTCAGGTGCCAAGACTTTTGCACAGTCTCCCCTTTTCATTCCTGCCTATTTCCACACAACTAATCTGTCACTCACTTGTTCCCCTCCCCTTGGCTTGTTTCTCATCTGTTTGTTATTTTCACAATCTGTCTGTCTGTCCTCTGTCGGCTCGTGCTGCATTTCAAGTTTGTTCCTGAGACTTGAAGACTTTCTCAGCTCGTCTGTCTGATAACAGTCTGCCTGCTGACCCCAGCATTGGTTTTCAGGCAGCCATGTGTGTCTCGTCACCATAAACTCATGAAAGCAGAGTTCAAGGGGAACATTTTTCTTCAAATGTGAAAACCTTGTTTTTATTAGACACATTGGTTACTGCGATTTGATAGAAAGTGCCCCGGTGATGTACAGAGCCTTATGTGGTGTAAGAAATGATCTGGTTGCTTTAGAAGCTTTCCTTCTTCTTTCAGCCGAGCGAGAAAAAACACACGGATGGACCAAAACAGTAGAAAAGTGCAAATAAAATATCAGATAAACTAACAAAGTAACAACATAGCTACGGCATCTATAATAAAATAACACTATTAGTGCAAGTAGTTAAGAACAGATAGTGCTTTCGGGTTGAACAGTAGTTGTTTTGTTGATCGAGGATAGCTTCTAATTCTCTCTAGCAGCTTTTCGTCTATTCTTCAGAACGTGTGCCTTTGGAAACTGCGGCTTTCGCCAAGAATGTACTTTTCTGAGGCCAAGCTCCTCCGCTGGCCTGCAGTTCGTAATGGCTCCCATACGCTTCATATCCGACAGATGGATCCCCGGGCCTCGCAAAACAACACGTGTGTGCAGCCAGTGGATTTTGAAGATTGGACACAGCGGTGCTCCCTAGCTTTTGGTTCTGTCGCGAAGTGGAAAGTGGTGTGATAGAGCGTGCTGGATTAGTAGGTTTCACCCAGGTCACATCAAAGCAGCTCCTTTTGCTACAAACCCGTGTGTCCGTGTTTTTGTGAAGTGGCGGCATTGACAGCTTTGAGGTGGCATGAAAGGAGGAGAAAATGCTTTATTATTACCAAGCTAAATCCTGCCCTTTGGCTTTTCTACCCTGGCATGAACTCACGTGGTCACTGCCCAAAAGGGAAAATGGAAGAAAAGAGGTAAGATGTTGGATCAAGTAGTAAAAAAAAATGTGTAAACTTGGCTATAAAACCACAAATCAGCAGAAACTGAATTCAGCAAGGAAAGCAGGCACAGTACTCAGCACACAAATATTCATATCTGTCACATTGCAACAAGAGAAAGCAGACAGCATACATTCTTGTCCATGATGCCAGTGGGACACAATGAATCACCAGGCATGAAAGGTTCATAGCGTCTGCACCTCTTATGCCGTTGACAGATTCACACGCATAAAGTCCTCTGTAACATTAACAGTCAACATGACAATTTAACTCAACTAAAAAGAGGCTGATACATGACAGTTCTGGTACATTTAAGTGTAAACAGGAAGTGGGCGGAGTTTAAGCCCCGGCGCCGCTCAGCTCCTCTGGACTGCACTCCCTGCAGTGCTAGCGTTAGCATGTTAGCTAGAGGTGCCATTTTAGAACCGTGCAGAACGCCGGTTCTGTTCCCGTAATTTAATGCTGACTTGCAGGTTCTGCAGGTCTCCATGCAGAACGCCGGTTTGGTTCCTGTACTTTAACTCCGACTTGCAGGTTCTGCAGGTCTCCATGCGGAACACCGGTTCTGTCCCTGTACTTTAACTCTGACTTGCAGGTTCTGCAGGTCTCCATGCAGAACGCCGGTTCTGTCCCTGTACTTTAACTCCGACTTGCAGGTTCTGCATGTCTCCATGCAGAACGCCGGTTTGGTTCCTGTACTTTAACTCCGACTTGCAGGTTCTGCAGGTCTCCGTGCGGAACACCGGTTCTGTCCCTGTACTTTAACTCTGACTTGCAGGTTCTGCAGGTCTCCGTGCAGAACGCTGGTTTGGTTCCTGTACTTTAACTCCGACTTGCAGGTTCTGCAGGTCTCCATGCAGAATGCCGGTTCTGTTCCTGTACTTTAACTCCGACTTGCAGGTTCTGCATGTCTCCGTGCAGAAAGCCGGTTCTGTTCCTGTACTTTAACTCCGACTTGCAGGTTCTGTAGGTCTCCGTGCTGTTTGTGTTCTAGAGTGAAGGATGTGTGATGTGTGTGTCTGTGTTCTCTGCTGCCGTGTCTCTCATCTTGTTGTGGTTTCATTTTTAGATTCCACTCAATGTGCCAATGGTACCGCCCCTTTTATGGAGGGACTATAGTAATTGGTTAAACCAAGTAATGCGTGTCAGCGTCAGCCAATCAGAGGCAGAGGCTGCATTGCATACACAAGCGAGGGCAGAGAGAGAAAAAAAACACATGACTATAGTCCACTTGTCAACTTTTGTGTCAATGCCCTATTTCCACCACATCTGCATGTCCAGAGTCTTCTTCAAAGTAGTGCTCCTCTAGTATTCCCCTTTTTAGGAGTTGTTTTGTTTGGACAGAATAACCTCATAATTACTTTGTGAATTGAGTAAACACTCATTTAACTGTACAAAGTCACGGGCACTCTTCACTCAGTCTGTGTTTACAAGACGCTGGAAGTATGCAGGACTCAGTCCAAACGAATAAACAGCTCCGGCCCACTGGGGTGGCCACCAAAACCACGGAAAACGTTCTGCAGAGGGTTCAGCTCTGCAAGGACATGTTTATTCCCTGCAGCATTCGCAGGCTGGAAGGGTTTGAACGCGTCTACTATCATCAATTAAATGTTTCATTCAACCTCTGGCACAAGTAACTTTTTCGTTCTGGCTGTTTGAGCGCTGGCAGGGAAAGATGTAGCGGAACATTTTATTTTTAGTCAATTCTTGTGTTGGTCCCCACGTGAGATAACGATACGGGCGGGGCGAGGACATCAAAGGCCTGTCTGAGTGATGTCATGCTACATATTCTGTTACATTGTGATGTCACAAAAGCAGACCTACACCTGGAGCCCATATTGGGACCTCGAGGGTTGGCCAGAGGAATGGATCCAGACTGCGCTCCCACCCTGTTTCAGTTTCTTCTGAGAAAAGTGGAGTTTTTCAAAGCCCAGTCTGCTCTTGATGTGTGATCTTTCAACACACATGCTCATATTGAAACACTGAGCTCATGTTTTGATTCCTGAGAAAGATTACAGTCTCGGGTTATTTGTAGCCGCAGCGGTGTCAATTATGTCCTCAGAATCTCACGAATCTCATCTGGGCTTCATTTTGTATCTCCACAGCCTTTGCAGCAACAATATTCAGTCCACAATTGTTGGCCTCCGTGTTTTGGAATGACTTATTTGTAGGCACAGTTGGCGTTTTTTTAGACTTATCCTTTAGTTTCATGTTGTTGCACCTTAAATTCACCTTAAACGAATGGACAAACCTGAAAAGGCTTCATATGTTTGCAACATCCAACATTTGCTTCATGGCTTGTGGATCAAACCAAATAGTTTTTGACTGAACAGAGTGAAAACATATGACTTCAGAAGGACTTCTAAGACTTTGGCCTATTATAAACCTTGGAATTCTGTGGTGATGAGAGAAAAACACTCTTGATAGAAAAAGAGAAACCTGATGAAGCAAAGAACACCAAATTTGAAAGATAAGCAGCGTTCAGTACATGGTCCCACTTTATTGCTGCAGGATTGATTGTATTTTTTAATAGACCGCCCACAGGCCCAACCTATGGTTGCTTACTGAGTTCAGCTTAGTAGGTCAGTGCAGGCACAAACATAAAAATGAAGATAAATTTGCTCATTCATTCATAATTCAGTAAAATAAACCGCATGACTAAAGTGTTGCATTAAGTTAGTGCTGAAAATATATTTCTAATATATTCCTTGTAAAATAACATACAACACATGATAGTAAAATGTTTTTAAATTGGCTTATAACGTATGACAGCCACAAACCTTTTAACTGGTTATATCAAACCGTAGCTCATCTTCACAGCTTTCTGATTTAAAATCGAATGCAACGATTGTGAGTCATCAAAACGTTTGAATTTCGAATTGGCCTACAGAAAGGTGTCGTAAATTTACGAAAATGCGAAGGTTTCGTAAGTGCGATCACAATCCAGTTGTGCAAAAACTAGCAAAATAGTGGCAACAGGATATAAAATGTGTTATTTAACGAAATGTAAAATTGTGCAGCACTCTGTTTGTGATGCATACAGTTTAGGGACAGAGTTAGGAATATGATAGCCTGAGGGGAAATCTTTTTGCCATCCAGGCGGTGAAGGAGGGAGGACAGAGAGTGGGAGGGATGTGTGGGGTCCTCCATAATGCTGGTGACTCGACAGATGCAGCATGTGTTGTAGATTTCCGCGACTATGGTGATCTCAGAGAATGAGGTTTTCTGTCGACCTCACTATGAGCTGGAGAAGCTTGAAGTTTGAGTACAGGCTGGGTCATGATATCCTTTACAGTCCCTCAGTAACCTTGGTGCTCAGTTCACTGGATGTTCTCCACAGAGGAACTGTCATGTTCAATGGAGAGTGATTCATTTCCTCTACCGAATCTCTTGTTTTCTCCACATTAAGAGAAAGATTACTGGTCCTGACCAGTCCGTGATCTGTTTTAGCCCCTCCCCCTCACTGGTAGGGAACATGATGTGGTTTGAACGTAGGCCAGATGTTGCTCCTGATCTTGACTGAGGATTCAGTAACAGCAGAAAGGGCCCCGGCGGTCTCAGCTTTCATATCAGAGGCGGAGGAACGATGCTGTTAAATGCTGAACTGAAATCTATGAACAGTGTTGGTTTTTGTGTAGAGGTAAGAATAAGGTGATGCTGGTAATGACATCATCCGATAGAGCCTGCCCATAGTCAGTCAGATGCCCGGTCCGTTCTGGTGCCAGCACTGCCAGGCTCTCCAGTTACATCATGATGAGGGTGTGAGTGTGACGAGACATTAGTGATTTCTGACAGGCCGGAGAGGACTTCCTTGGCGCGCAGGGATGTTGGTGGTAGTTTTAGAGCAGGTTTGGACTACAGCACTGCTCAGAGTTCATACTGTGGTTAACTTGGAGCAGAGCCCACCTCACACCAGCCATGGTCAGGCAGAGCGCTGGGTAATTGTGGAATAGGGGTTGTTTTTCTTACCTACCATATCGTCCCGTGCCTCAAATTGCTCATAGAAGTCATTCAGGAAGTATTTAAGGGAGACCTCTCCATCACAGGCGCCTGCTGTAGTGAGGGATCACCCGGATGCCAAATTATTCTCACGACTGTCACATCACCTGAAGCCAATCCTTCAACAATAACAAACTTGCTATCACCCTCGATTCTTTTCCCTGTACAGGCCACAGAAACCTGCCTCTTTTTGTGAAGAGCTGCAAAAGCCCTCGAATAGTTACCGTAAGTCATGCACAGATACCCAATAAATGCATGCTGTCACAGAGATAATAGATAACTAGAATATCTTTTCGGTCTCTCAATTCTTATTAAAATATTTACTGTGATTTGCAGCTGTGTCTGAAACAGCCTGCCTAGTAAAGGAGGAAAGGGTGAACTGTTTTGTGTGCTGCTTGACTAAACGGATGATAAGGAGGTAAGGTCAGCATACACTGTAGTGATTTAAACACATAATCAGGCTCCAGCTGCAGAGAGTCACGGATCAATCATCTGTCCAGTTTACAGGATGTGGAAAGGCTTTGAATTTGCCTCTGATGTGAACTTTGAGTTTATGTGCGTTGCTCGTGCAGCCAGATGGTCCTAATTTCTGAGCTGTGTGTGTATATCCATCGTGATCTTTTTGAGACGTTCAGTCTGTCACTTTAAAGTTCATAAGGGGGTTCGTGTGCCATTTTGTATACAGAGTTGTTCTGATCTGATTTTAGCCCATTAGAAGTAACTTATCTCCCGGATCGTGACTGTTTCCTCTGGTATGTTTCTGCACTGTACTCTGTTGAATGTATACTTTAATCTGAGCTTATGTTTTTTATTATAGGTTTAAGTGAAGCTTTTCTGCCCTGGGCAGTCTATCCAATTGAATATTAATCTCTCTGTCTCTTTACCAATGGTATCATTGAGCCTATTTGCATTGAGTGAGAGTTACGACTATTTATATTAAGCTTATTTAGCCATAGAGAGTAATGCAAATCAATAATAAGCTTTGTAGTGTATGATGTGACCATCAGATGTTTTGGGCGAGTTATTTTGGTTAAAATAATGCACAGGATGGTCTTTAATTATGTCAGGATTTATGTTTATATATTTTTTTTTATGTAATGGCATATCACAACTGCAGGATGAAGGATACAAGCGTGATACTGTCCCTTTTTTGTTTTGAAGTAGCACAGTATGTATTGTAACAACCTCAGCCATTCTGTACAATTGTACATTTCTTGCTTCAATTTCTCACTGCCTTGTAATGACCTCCCAGCTTTAGCCTCGTCGTGTCTTGAGAGATAGAGAGAGGGGGAGAGGGCAAAACAGCCAACAAAACACAGAAAACAGCCCCTAAAGAACCCCAGAGAGGGACTGAGGGAGAGCTGAGGGTCTTCTCTGATATTCCTTTCGCTTTTGGGTTGTCTGATTTGTTGCATTTTTGGAAAATGTAAACGAGTGTCTTCTGCCGACGCATCTCGTATCACAGCGTCGAATTTAAGGTCGAACTGGAGTATAGAGATCAGGGCTGTCCGACCGATATCTGATTTACAGCTATGTCGAAACACAATACCGATATCATATTGTATCAGGCCACACTCCAGTTATAGCATATTAATTGCTTTATAGGCTTCCCATATTTTAAAGTGCAGTTTAAATGACTTTACACTGTATTGTCCTATTATTATACTTGTATGTGCCACATGGACCATGGCTGTGATTTCCTCCTTCCTTAGTCTGGAACTCCTCTGTAAGTTTGTTCTGTTTTTCTGCACACAAGCACTATTTGTAAATGTTTTTATGTGTTTATAAACATCTCACGAGGCGATGCCGCCTCTCCCTGGCTGGGGGGCTCACGTGGCCCGATATCTGGCGAGTTAATTGCAGTGGGGCAAAACTACACTGCCAAATAGATCTAAGCTGTTTCCGTCTCTGCTATTGGACTCCACACTATGTGACTGAGGCACTTCTGAGCTTTGAACTGTGGAGTTTTAAATAATTGAAGCACCATGGGAGGTGTGAAAAGAGCAGGTGCTTGGTATTGAACTTTCAACCTTGGCATAAATCAAAGGTTACTGTGTAGGTCAGGGGTCACCGATCTTTCTGAAATTGAGTGCTACATCACAATCACTGAGCCATACGAAGAACTGCCAGTTTCAAACACTAGTGCAGAGTTTACCTAAACTCCATGTCTAATAAACATGTTTTAAAAGATTTTTTTAGATATTGTCATTTTCAAATAGAAATCAATGCAAATGCGATTGAAAAAAGAACAGCAACAGGATAAAATTACATGTTCGACGCTGCTCACTGGTGAGTTGTGCTGTATTTTGGACCGGTCCAGGGGTACACGTGTGGTCCTTGGGGGCACCTTGATTTAAACACATAATCAGGCTCCAGCTGCAGAGAGTCACGGATCAATCATCTGTCCAGTTTACAGGATGTGGAAA
>JBBMFX010077385.1:0-10350 GCA_037832545.1 Rhabdalestes septentrionalis
CAACTCTTATGTTGTGTGTTTGAAAAGTGAATATCACATTTTTCTGCTATTTTTAGTTTACAGTTTCACTTTATAGGGTTAATTGGCTTATTGAGGGACATTGAGTATAAAAGGTGCCCTAGTTTTTGCAGAGTCTGTAAGACTTTTAATTTTAAAAAAGCTCATCTTGGTCACATGACATCATACATCAAAAGTTTTAGCAAAAATTTGCATGGATAAAGGCCTTGCAATCTCTGTTCCAGTTCTTCCCAAAGGTGTTGAATGGGGTTAAAGTAAGGGCTCTTGTTTTGTGCACTGGGGCACAATCGTCCTGAAATAATAAAAGACAATGTGCAATGTATGAATTTGAAGATGCTACTGCCGGGAAGAATGTCCAATACTGTGTATTTTATACAAAATGTTAGACTTAGACTGCTTACATTTTACATAGATATATGTATTTTTGTATATTACAGCTACATACACTATATTAATACATATTAATACTGTACAACACAAGATCTATATTAAAATTTTCTATTTTTTCTATTTTGGTTTATTTAAATTTTATTCTGTTCTATTATTTTTCTCAGTTTTGATGCTCCTGATTTTGCACTGTCCCCTTTCTGCCATACTAAGCAAATTTCCCACTTATCTTATCTGACCTTCCCCAAATTGGACCTACAAAGTTTGAGGCATGAAGCTGTCCAAAATGTCTTGGTGTGCAGGAGCACGGAAGTAAAGGACCTAGCTCAAACCCTGTAAAACATGTTTGTCCCGATACTTTTGTCCGTATAGTGTATGTGGAGCATGAACCTCAGACCCAGATAACACCATGTTGTTGATTCAACATTGAATTATAGTTAAATGCATTGATTTATGGTCAGTGTTGAATAATCAACAAACTATTTTTGGTCAGATTTTCCATATTGAACATTTGGTGGTAACAAAACCTTAATTCAACATTGATTTCATGGTCAACACTGAAAATAAGACACTGAATCAACATTGATATTGCTGAAAATATCCAACATTGACAGCACATTTTTCAAACACGCGTTAAAACAATGTTGAATCCTTGATGATTCCATCCACAAATGGTTGATTTTTCAACCCTAAATAAATGACCTTCTCCACGAGCAAGATAAATGCTGGATCAACATTGAAAATCTTCTTTGTCTGATATGGAATCAATGTCATTTCCACGGAAGTGTGCTCTCTGGTGAGTGACTCATAAACGACTAGCAGCACTTTGAACTTTGCATCTGATAGGAAGGCGGTGTAAAGTTGGGAGACATGTGTTTTTGTTAGGAACTCTAGCAGCAGCATTTTGAATAAATGGATCTGTCTAATGGTAAACAATAACGCTGCAGGTGAGAGCTTAAAAAATCCCCCACTTTACCTGGCCAACGACATGTCGAGACTTGTCCCGCCAGTTCAAGCTGCGCCCCCTGGGGGACAAATGCTGCAATTCATTATGAACCCTATCACCCCTTATTAGATGAACAGGAATTTTTACAGCCTGTCCCGAATGAAACCTTACCTCATTGTTCAGATTGAATGTTTACAGTTATCAACTTACTGTCACATGTCCATGGCCTCAGCAATCATCTGCAGAGAAGAGGCCGGCATTGTTAATGCAAAGTTAATTTATGCACGACCTAAATGACTGAATTTAGCAGAATGACAATCTCTTCCCCTTTTCATTTGCGGAAATTTTATTGGATTTATTTTTTATTCTTATCACACTAAGATCACTTTAATAAACCACCACTTACTGACCAACTGCAGCGTTTGTATCTTTCAGTAATTTTATGACATCATGGTAATTACAGCAAAGAAACAGCAAAAATGTTTGTGTTGTTTTTTCAATGTGCATATCACATTTTTTCTGCTATTTTTACTGTACATTTTCTGTTTATGGGGTTAATTGAACCTATTGGGCATTCAGTATAATATGTATCCTAGTTTTAATGTTTTATTTCTTACCAATATTTTAAATTCAGTGAATAAACTGTGAAAATGCATTAGGATAGAGGATCTTGATTCTTGAAATAAAGGGAGCATATCATGCAACACTCACTTTTTGCATCCTTTTGTATTCCTTTTTGGGTCTCTACTGGTCCTATAAACACCCCAAGCATGAAAAAACATACATTTTCTGTAAGTCAATTGAAAGATTTTGGTGTCAGGAGTCATATGCTTCTATGAGCCGTTTGGAAGATTCCTAAATCCTGACGTCAGGATAAGAAAATTGGCGTAGAACCACCCCTCACCTGTCGAGGCCCCGCCGACTAGATTAGTTGAAGATCCACCAGTTTATCTGCTGGTTTTACGAGCATGCATAAGTTGCCGAGCGCTATGGCTGCTGGCAAAGGCAAGTCATACACGAAGTGTTGTGTTAAAAACCGCTAAATATGTGTGTGTGTGGAACCTGCCCCTGTTCTCAAGTATTCACTTTCAACAGATTTATGTGCAGACGTGTGTCTCTGTAAAGAACGTATGTGTGACTTAACATACTCCTTCATCATTACATGATGTTATTTTCCATTGGTTAATATCAATGGTTTATTGTTTATAACCAATTAATATCTGTAATTTGACTTTTATAACTTTGTTGTCAGCTTTGGACTACATTTCCCACAGGTCAGTGCGGGAGTGATGGGCGGGGGAGGGAAGCGCCCCATGAACCTTTTCGGTACCGTTTCCTCGAGCTGTTTTTTCTGGCGCGCAGTGGGAGATTGTATATTGACCCACCGCGCACACACTAACACAAATACATACACACGTACACTAACGTACGCGCTGAACCGAACTACTGCAGATCCCGCTCGCGCTCAGGTGAGTGACGCACCTCCGATTTGTCCCCGCGCTCTTTTGCAGGTTGCCGAGGGCGCGCGCCTTGGGCCCGCTGCCCGCGCTGCCCTCCTGTGTGCTCACGGGCCCTCTTTCATCTCAATTCATCTCGAAATTATCAACTAAAGATGTCATAAAGAGCACGAGCTGCGGCATGGATCCGTGTTACCGTTCCGCGGGCGAGCTCGAGCTCTGACGGACATAAAAACCACCGTAACAACACTACTGATTATGGTAGTAGAGTGAAATTGTGCTGTAGAGTGAAATTGTGTGACAGGTAGCAGTGCCTACGCAGTGATGAATATCCATGAATAAGGTCAGTGAGGTTAATCTTTTTCTATCAGGGACTATGCCCATACAGTTAATTTATGCAAACAGATTGACAGGTCCGCTGACGTCAGATAGGTGTTTATTGCCATTTAAGTCACATACACAGTACACGTCCTTCCTGGACCGCAACATTCCTCCAGCACCACAACGTTTCTCCAGGACCATAATATTCTTCTAGGACCACAGGGCTTCACCAGGAACTGACATTCCACCAGCACACTGATGTTCCTCCAGGACCACGCCATTCCTCCAGGAGTACTGCCTGACTTTACATCTCTTTCACACCCGGCATTAAAATTATCCTAAAACTAAACCCATTCATGGTGGCGGGATACATGCAGGGAACATTATTCAGTTCAGATTCACTATTTTACCATAATCAAAATTCATATAAACACATGGAGCTGCACTGGGGTCGATCGTGAATAAGAAGTCTTTAATTTTGTTGAAGACCTTTAGTTCTGTACACCTCCACTGTAAAGAAATCGCAGTCTCTACAATGAATCTTATCACACTGCATTTTGGGGGAATTTAGTGAAGCTGATCTTTATCATTCTGGACCAAAACAGGCCCAATGATGGGAGATGATCAACAGTGGCACCACCACCAAGCATCTAGATGTCTTCCTCCTTGTGATGCCTTCATCCGGTTCCTGTGTTTAAACCAGAATTTCATCAAAGAAAATCAAACGAACACGACATTCCCCCATGACCACAAATGTTCTCGATCAGTGATGATACAATTTTGAAGTTTTCTTCTTCAATTGTAGCTTTGGAGTTACACGTCTAATGTATTTAACAAGTCCCGGAATCTCATGGTCCTCTGATTACAATGAATGCCCAATAATTCCAGTCAGAATTCGGATTTCAGGCTGATTTTAGTTTTTATTTCGGTTTTGTGCAAAACCCAAGACACCCTTGGTCATGTACCTCTGGTTTTTGTTGATTTCCTGATTGTCAATTAGCTTGAAAACTCTATAGTGATTAATGAGTAATGATAACAACTAAAAATAATTTATACCTTTTTTTTTATGTTGTAAGTGAGGATGAGTGTGTGTGATGCTCTTATTGGATGAGGTAATTTTGTACTACTTGCATTATTATTTGTTATTAATTCATTTATTACTATGCATTTTTTAACTCTGAGTCAGAACAATTATGTGTATTGTTAATACATCTGACCCTCTTAACTTATTGATTAGATTGAACTGTTTGTTATTGTTAATTCATTCATAACTGAATAATAAACACATGGTGACTTCTTTTGTGTGTCTGCAGGATGCCGAAATCAAAGGAAGTTCTGTCTTCGTCCTCAAACAGCGACTCGGACAGCGAAGTAGACACAAAGGTGCGGAAGCTAAGAACCTCCTGTGTTAAAGGACAACCAGACCAGCTGAGGATCAGTGATGACTGTTTGTTCGTTCTTCTTCCACCAGGCCAAGAGGAAGAGGCAGGCCACACCGGAGAAACCGGCGAAGAAGTCGAAGAGCGGAGAGTCCTCCAAAACATCCAGCTCTTCTAAAAGCAGCAGCAAAAATGACAACATGTTCCAGGTCAGGAGTCCTCAGGGCTGTAAAACCGTACATAAATGGCAATAAAGGACACTGCATCCACACCTTGATCAGTGTTTAAGTACTAAAAACACTTAAAACCAATAACAAAATACAGTTACTCAAGATTGAGGCGTTAGGAATCATATTCACATTCAATTGTTTTATTATACTTTTAAATATAATCTTTATACATTGTATTATTTATTTTTGTTTTACTTCTGTTATTTTTAAATAGAATATTGTAAATATACATTACATGATATTTCATATAAAGGATTATTGTATACTTTTATTATAATATAATATTTGTATTATATATTTTATTATTAGACATTTTGTCATATGTGTATTATCTGAAATGTTATGTTTTATATGTTAGACTTTAATAAACTGTCTGTCATACTAGCTTTTTTTTAACGTTTTCAGTGAAATGCTTCACTTTAACTGGTCATGTTTCATCCGGTCTCAAAGCTGTATGAATGTTTACTCTTTGTAAACATTCAAATTAACATATACTTTTAATATAACTCTTTAAACCAGAGCAGTATCAAAATTAAAGTATGCGAAATAAAAAAATTGTATTGCTAAAATTACATCAAATGAATACATTCTGATACTTGGTGTCTCTGTATGCATGTAATATGATGTAATGGTTTTGTAGTTGTGTGTGTTCCTCTGACGCGGCTCTGTTCTCTAAGATAGGGAAGATGAGGTACGTGAGTGTGAGGGACTTTAAAGGGAAAGTCCTCATCGACATCCGCGAGTACTGGATGGACCAGGAGGGCGAAATGAAGCCGGGACGGAAAGGTACGGGACCTGTAATCCACTCACAACTTTTATTTTCTTTTAAGCATCATTTTCAGACGCAGGCTGATGCATTGGATCATTTTTCTTATGTGTGAAATCACCAGCTGCACTTTGGAAACATTTCAAAATGAACAAATAACTAGAAATTAGAGCTGTGCAATTAAGTATCAGCATTTCAATTTTACTGCGACTAATTGCGATTGTGATATTTTGTAATATTCATTTTACATTCACTTCCCATCCATTCAGTCCAAATGCAGAAACTAGGCTGCAAAAACAGCCCGGCTCCAAATGATGTCAAATAAACCAACACTCTCCTTATTGAACCTGCAGCAGTTTAGCTCGGCCCATTCAGGCTGAAGTTCTGAAAAGTGCTTTTGTCCAACGCTGTCTTTTGAATAAGCTGGAAGACAGAGCAGCCAATCAGAGAAGAGGTCGCTTGCAGGCCAAGTCAGAAGATTTAGGACTGATTTTATGTTTTCCTGATTGAGCTGTTGATTTGTTTTTATGGGTTAAAATGCTGATCTACATGTGGCCAATAGGGGGCAGCAGAGGGTTAAATCCAATAGAGCTAAAAGCTACCTCATGACCCCTTTCTCTCTCTCTCTCTCTCTCCACTCTCTCTCTCTCTGTCTTTTTCTTGTTCTCTTTTTCTCTGTGACTCTCTTCCTGTCTTTCTCTCTGTCATTCTAAAAAACTAAAACTAAAAAAATATGTCTTAAAAATGTTTAAAAAAAATTTTTTTTTTTTTTTTTAGCTGTTGGAGGTAGTAATGTCTACAGATCTGAGCGTGCTAGCAAGAAACGGGGTTAAACTGATTTGTGGAATCAATCACACTGTTGTTTGCTTATTAGTGTCCTACCTGTTTTTATCGCCACTTCTCCTCTGTGGCCATTTGAAAGAGCTGGCATTATTCCAACTCTGGTGGATGCTTTAGACCCCCAGAGTTACCCGAGTGCTGTATTCAGAATACCAGGAGCCACGTATTGATGATTTAAAAATGTGATTTATGTGCTCGAGCTGTCTGCGTCATGTGTAGTGGAGAGAGATTCTTTGAGTGAGCACTGTGAGACCGCAAAGAGACAAATTTGGAGCTAAAAATCAACAAAAGCTAAAGAAACTACAGCCTCATAAACATCCTTTAAGACTCTAAAGCTCAGGTCAGGTATGAAGATAAAGACGAGTGTCACTGTTTGTTGTGGTTTTAAAAAAAAAATCCTCCCGTGTCATTTATTTTAGCACTGCTAGTTCATTAGTAAGCTGTATGCCATCTCAGTTGGCGGAACTGAGGCTTAATACTAATTTTTTTTTGATGAAGAATTTGTTTACATTGAACCTGAAGGACAGTAAAGTGCAGTAGTGTGACAGTTTAAGTAAGCCAGCATTTTCTTTTGTGCACGTCAAACTTAGTTTTAGTGTTGGATTGCTGGGGCGCAATCATCATTCAAGTCAAACTTGAGTTTATAATATAATTAATTAATATAAAGGGAGTTTTTAAAAAATGATTAGATTATAAAAGTTGGTCTTTGTGCATGGATGCGAGAGGGTTAGCTAGCGTGTTGCAATGACGTCATACATGCAAGGACTGATAAATAATGGGGCCGGCAAGAAGCTGGGTAAAACATTTGGTTACCTAAGATGGCTGTTAGTTTGTGTGTTTGATTTTATTTTCTTGTCGCTTTGGTTTTATTTTCTTAACGCTTTTTGGCATAAATGTTATTCTGCCTGTGGATCAAGTATTTGTTTGTTTCTGCATCATAATGACAGTGAAAGCCTTAGTATTATTTTATGTATTTTTGTAAATGTGTTTTAAATATTCTTGTTAGGGCTGGGAATTTAATGCATAAAATAATCACAGAAAAAAAATTACGCTTTAATATTTTATAACGCAATTAACGCTTTAGGCTCTGCCACTAGTTAGCAGACATGTAGCACTTCAATTCAAGACTATCTTCCCAAATCACTGCTGCGTGAGCAGCCAGAGAGACAATTCAGTTCACAGCGCGCAAGGAAGCGTGTGAGATTTGGAATAAAATAACGCCAAATTTGCTAGTAAAAAGTTTTCCTGT
The DNA here is from genome assembly GCA_037832545.1 of Rhabdalestes septentrionalis. Taxonomy (NCBI): domain Eukaryota; kingdom Metazoa; phylum Chordata; class Actinopteri; order Characiformes; family Alestidae; genus Rhabdalestes; species Rhabdalestes septentrionalis. The sequence goes on from JBBMFX010077385.1 coordinate 7,594, forward strand.
GATGTCTTGTGAATGTTTTTTGCTGATTCCGACTCTGAAGGGGAATATTTTCCTTTTGAAAAAGACGTTCGCGCGTCTCCCAGTTCAACCCTCAGCGCAGCTTCGCGGCCGTGCAAGGAGAGAGTGAACACGAAGCACAAAAATGTTTGTTTGAACACTTTGCCCGTCGAGAAAGAGGGTTGCAGTGGTGAATCGCAGTGTAGGAGAGGTATTGGTCAAGCTAGAGGCAGCAGGAGAGGGGAAAATTGGGCTGGAATTAGCCGTAGCATTTAGCTTTCTCCATATAGACCTCCAGAGGGGTGAAGTCTCAGTGCTGTGGCCCTATTGTGTGTGAGAGAGCTGGGGGACGTAGGAGAGGCAGAAGGATGATCTGGGTCTGAAAAGGGCTGAAATAGCAATGAAAATGGTGGCTGGGTTTATTTGAGAAACAAGGAAGTGTCACAAAACTTACAACTATCATATACTGTAACCTAATTCATAGGTTTGGTTCAGTCACTGATAAAAATTTCATGACCATTGTAGTTATAGGCTTGTATTTAATAATAACGTCTGTATGTATGTGCGATTAAATACGATTAATTCGATTAATTAATCGCCACGCTATGTAATTAATTAGATCCAAAATTTTACTCGTTTGACAGCAACTAATTCTTATATAAAACAATGATATAGAAATGTTCTATAAGGTTATTAGAGGAGCTTGATTGAGTATTTTGTGAACATTTGGTGTTGCTTGTGATTAAGAATGGGTTTCTCTTTCTGCTTTATTTAAAGGTTTTTCACATTCTAATTACTAATAAAATCTAATTTGTGTACAAATTGAGAGACTGACAAAATTGCGAATGTAATCATACTGCTGAACATGAGAAATATAAGGAGGAAGCTGTCTGGTTCCTGACTGAAATCTGATTGTTAGATCTCTGATCTATAAAACAGGTGTCGGATCTCTTTTCAAGTTTGGGGAAATCTGCACAACAACCGGAAGAACTTGACAATCCTACTTCGCATTTGCTTACGAAAACATAATTTTAACAAATTTTTATTTTATTAAAAGTGAACTGGCCTGAGAACAGATTCTGATCCGTCCTTGTTCTATTTGCAGGTATTTCTCTGAACCCAGAGCAGTGGAACCAGCTGAAGGAGCAAATTGACGACATTGACGAAGCTGTGAGGAGAACATAAACACTCCCGACACTAATTTGCTTTTCTTTTCTTTTTTTCAACCTAATTCCAAATTGTACTCACATTTTACAGACGAGACAGATATGTGATGCTCGTGAAGGTCCAAGACCAATTTCTATGTATGTTTATTAGGTTTAGATTTGGTTTAATAATGTTTGGTCATTCATTGTATTTTTCTTTTTTTACTGACAGTAGTTGCTGACATGGATGAGCAGCTTTAACTTGTGTCCGTTTTTTACAATAAAGTCGAAACAAACAAAATATTACGTTTATTTTTATTGTGTTTATATGGAGATTGATGGTAAAATAGTAAATCTGAGCTAAATCACATTTCTTTTGGGACTATTTTGCCTCTCGATGCTTTGCATGGATCCCCCCCACCGTGAATGGGTTTGGTTTTAGGACCATAAGCTTCTCAAAACTAGTAGAACGATGCCTCAGTCATCAGGTGGTGCAACCTTGGCTGTTTAATGGGATACGTTTCTGTGAGGGAGATTTTAGAACCAGATATCTGGTTCCATCCACCTGTACCATAAAGAAGTCTGACAGTTTCTCACCAAACCAACTCTAAAGTCTCCAAGACTGTTCACTCCTTAAACAATTGTGCAGACGTTTATAAAATAAGCTGGAATTGCTCTTTAACTGAGCAATAACAAATCATAGAGAGTCTCAGAAAGGTAAAGCAAAATGTGGTATTGGAAGAAAAAGGTAACAACTGCAGCAGAAGAGGATTCTGTTTCTGATTGTAAGAGACAAAAGAAGAATTTTCAAAAGTTTTGTGGTCAATCAGGCTGAAGGACTCATGGGACTGTTCTGATACCAATATCAATACTGATACGTATTGATCTTACTCTCCATAATCTGGTGCAGACAAAAAAGACGTCACATGTAAAGCTGTGAAAACATTTTATTGTGATAATTTTGGAGACAATGATTTAAACAGTTTCTTGATTTTATAATCAGGAAGGAGCGTTACTACAAGTGTTCTGATCAACAGAGTGCCGCTCCGTCTCTCCTCTGATCTAATCCAGCACTGACCGTTTTAAAAATGCAGCTGTGTGAGGAAGTAGTTCCACCACAGAAACATCGAGAGCAGCACCTCCTGAACAGGAGATTCTCTAGATTTCAGTACTGACCAGTTTTAGTACTGTTTTCCCATACACATCACTACTGAAGGATAGTCCAATTCAGTTTTATTGATTTCATTTTTTCCCAGTCAACTTGTGTCAAGTAATTGCAGCAACGCTGGATTAAAATTACTCTTTTAATTTACAGTTTTATAAAAAAGGATTGAGGGAGATATTCGGGAATGTTCCAGATCAATCTGTGTTCTGCCGTCTCTTAAAGTGAACTGAGCTCAGTTTAACATCAAGATGATATCCTGATCATCTGACTTCTTAAATTCGGCTCATGAGAAACAGCCTCTAATCTCAGCCCGACCCCAGTTTAAGGTCTTATCATGAAATGTCCGCGGCCTCTTTTTGGAGCTGGTGTTGCAGACTCAGCCTGCAGGGGGAGTGGAGGTAGAGTGTTGTAGCGCCACCTCTGGCAGAATGCGACCCTCTTATAGAGCAA
>JBBMFX010077395.1:0-10349 GCA_037832545.1 Rhabdalestes septentrionalis
CCCACACACCCACACACCCACACACCCACACACCCACACACACACACACCCACACACCCACACACACACACTCTCTCTCTCTAGGTCGAAGAACCTGAAGGGTTCGAGCTTACACTGTAACAACAGGCTAGAATGTAAAGTGTACCATATTTTTGATAGGATAGTATGTTATCTGACCAATAATTTAAGGAAAAAATGCTGTGTGCGTGTGTATGAGAAATACAGCATTTGAATTGAAGTATCTGTGTGTTCCTTCACACCTGTGTCATCCTGGCTGTTAAGCGAAGACTGTGAGGAGCGGTCAGCCAAGTCCGGCTCTTCTGGAGCCCTAAGACATTCGGAGATGGAGAAGTGACTGCTGCAGCTGTTCTCATCGACAGTCTGCGGCGGTTCCATCTCTAAGGCAGGCTCCCCGTCACCACGACAACCAGACTCTGAGCTTTTATCTAGAACAGAGAATATTCAGAATTCTTTATGACTTCAAACATCGATATTTAAAGAATATTGAACAAAAAGCAAACTCAAAGCCAAAAGCATACATTAATTACAGACAACAGCATGTCCTAGTGTCAGTCACCACCCAGGCAAGTATATCTGTGATTACTAAACCTGACACAATTAGGCATGTGGTCCAAACTATACTAACTGGTGAGGTACAGTACTCCATTAAGGGAGATTTTTTACTTTTTAGACTGAGCTTTTGTTCACCATAAATGGAACTTCTGGAAGAAGTGTTACTTCATTTACTTCATTGTAAATGATCATGATAAAAAAAACAAATGGAAGAGACAGGTCAATCAAAAGAAGAAACTGCATGATGTGCACTAAACACAGAAGCAGAGTGAACTTGCAGCAAGGGAAAGCATGCCAACAAGCCTCCATTAAAGCTCAGGCTGAGGATGGCACCGGTCCCGTGCACTTCTCTATGGTGGTATTGTGGAGCAGAGGTGGCTGGGAGGAGCCGATTCACTTCGGTGCCAGGAAGGCTTTGTTTCGCCACAGGACTCCTGGAGCCCTGCTGTCAGCCTGGCTGGAGGCAGAGGCCCAGCGCAGCACGAACGCTCAGCACAGACTTAAAGTGCTTAGAGTGCAAACTCTGTGTTGTATTAGGCAAAGCAAACAGCCAGAGTTCATGGTCACGTGTAAACGGAGTATGGATGGAGGGTCATGCAAGCCAAGGAGCAGAAAGCAAGCCGAACCCACAGCTTTAAAGAGGCTCTAAATCTCTGACCTATTTGGTAACTCTTAAGGGATACAATTCAATGCACTGACCTCAAATTCAACAATTTCTTTCAATTGGTTGGAAAACCATTCAGAACTAAACAAATAAATAAAATAAAAAATACAGTTAAACCTCAATCCTACTGCAGAAACTACAGTGACAATACAATAAAAATGGATTTTGCTACTGTCAGAACAAAACATGAAACAAAAATGTACCTTTACAGAAGAGGGAAAAGCTGACATCTTTAGATGCAACAAACTTTATATTGAGTAATTTATGGCTGTTTGTATGGGTCCATTAGTTATGAAATGTTGACGTAAATAACGTGGAGAATAAAATATTAAAGATAAATGATATATATATATAAAAAAACCCACAATCAATTATTACAAAATTCAATTACTCAACATCTCTAATTTAACTCTGTCTAATTTCTGGGTGAGTTGAGTGACAAGACACAACAGAAGGCAATAATGGATGTCCACACAATGGTTTAAACAATGATAAATATGCCAGTGTGCATATTCATAAGCAAGCATCATTGTTGAGCATGAATGAAGCATGATTTTAACATGTAATACGTAGGAAACAGATGAAGTAAGTGCAAAATTAAACAAAGCAAGCTGGATATTCTGCAGAGTACAGGAAGGAAAAAAAGAGGGATGTGCTTGGATGAAAGAAAGCCAGAACATAGTATCAGCCGCATTTGAGCACAAGAGGAGTTTAACAAAGAAGGACAAGGAACAACAAAAGCACAAACAAGTTGTAATGAGACAGAAAATACAACAGAGAGAGTCTTTCCTCAGTACCTGCCCATTCCCTCTCTGCCTCAGCCCCTTCACCAAGTTCCTCTGCAGCTGCAGTGGAGGAGGCAGCGGTGGCAGCGCCCCCTGAAGGGCTTTGGGGGTCAGGTTTGGACAGGCTAGGAGAGTCAGTCTGAGGATGACTGGGTGCGCGGACACTACTCTCCTCCGCAGCAGGGAGATCTGTAGCTATGGAACAGGCACAACACAAACAAATAAGCATTCCACTTCATATTGTAGATACCATCATTATACACTTTTGAATCCTTGAGTCACTGTTACAAGAAAGGAGAAGCCCCTCACAACGGTGTGTGTACACAGGCCTTTTATACAGTAACTACACAAACAGTGTTTTTAGATTAGGTTTCTTTTTCCTGTTCCTGGTGATATACTGGTATGTTATGCATAGCAATTTGCAGGTGGGTTTTGTCTGCCTCAGTTTTGCCATATCACCACATAAGCTTATAAGCACACCAGCTTATAAAAATATAGAAGCTTCTGTATTATTAATCACCAATCATACATAACATTAAAGCCACCTGTCTAATATTTTGTAAGTTCCCTTGTGTCACTAAACAGCTCTGATTCATCAAGTCATGAAGAAAACAGTGTGCTGTGGTATCTGGCACCAAGACATGAGCAGCAAATCCTTTAAGTGTTGTGTTGGGCTTTTTAAATCATGTGCATACTACATTGTAAAAATTGAAGAAAATCTGAAAAGATTATCTTGCTGAAAGAGGCTACAGCCATAAGGGACCTTTATCTTTGGTCTTCAACATTGTTTAGGTAAGCAATATATCTATCAAATAATCCACATGATATTCATTTAATATCTACATGAAGACAGGACCCAAGGTGTCCTGGTGCTTGTCCCTGTGATCTGTAGGTTGTGGGCTTGAATCCTTGGACTGGTGATGGCACTCTGAGCAAGATACCATCCCCACACACTGCGCCCAGGTGCTGCATCGCTGGCTGCCAACTGCTTTATTTGGTGAATGGGATACACATACAATTTCACACTATTCTGTGAACGTCTTCATGTGTGAAACATGGACACTTTATAGTTTCCTTTGTCAGCTTGCCTTCTTCATAGTGCATTCTAGTGTCATCTCTTCCCCATGTAAGCGGCACACAAGCATCCACAAGGTCCAACAAGGTGGGCAGTGGTCAGCATGGGCACTCTGACCTGTCTGCGACTATGCAGGTCCATACTCCTCAAGCTGAGATGCACTGTGTGTTCTGATTTCTATCCACCATTGCCAGCATGAAATTTTACAGTGATCTGTGCACCAGAAGCTCCTCTGTGGGTTTGGACCAGACTCCCTGCAGCTGGCTTTGCTAACCAGTGATCTCTGGGTGCCCATGACCCGGTCACCAGTTCACCTGTTCTTCAATGGAACATTTTTGGTAGGTACCAACCACTGCACACTGGAAACTCCCCACACCACATTTCAAATGGGAGCTGTTCGGACCCAGTCATCCAGTCATGGCCTGGCCCTTAGACCCTTACGCTTGCTAATTTTTTCCTAATCCACTTCAAGAACAGACTGTTTATTTGCTGCTTCATATATCCCATCCTTTGACAGAACCAAATGTAATTAAATAATCATGTGCACTTCATCTTTCAGATGTTTTAATGTGGTGAATGACTGGTGTAACTATTTGTTACCTTAATCTTTTTGTATTTAAAACATGCTATATGAGAAAATGGTTACATTTTTCCTCATCCTACATGAGCATCACAAATGGCTGTTTGCATTCCAAGTTTGAAGTTCTGCATCTACTTGCCTAAAACATTAAGAACTTTGTAAAGTTTTTTCACTCAAGATAAATCCTTAACTGAAATTTAATTTCTAAAAGTAATTTTACAAATATTTAGAGTTGACAGCAGTTGACACAAAACAGATGAAAGGCTCTGTAACCTTAACGTGTGGTGCTTTGTAACATTTGGTCATAATATAATTTACTACAATAATTCTGCCGACAATTTTCATCCCTCATTTAGATCACATTCCCCAGAACAGATGGGGAAAAAGCCTAATCTTACCATCAGCTGTGGTTTTCTCACATGCTGCACTTCCATCTCCCAAGTCTTGTAGTTCTGAAGAGCCATCGGCAGTAGACAGAGCAGAGATATCGCACTCTCCACCCTCACCAATCTTTGACATCTGCTTGGCCTTCTCAGCCACTCTCCGTTTCACCTCGTCAAGCTCCGCCTCCTGCCGGGCCTTCACCCTCTCCAAGATTTCCTCTGGAGACACAAAAATACACAAGCAGAGTGAGTTTAGAATGTTTGCATAATGGGATCAGATAAAGCAGGAAAAAAATGCTCTGATGTCCCTTAGACAGGACTAACAATTACACAAAACACTGCACAAAGAAAATATAATAATTTGCAGACAGTTCACAGAGGCATGGGCACCTTATACAGCATGTGTGCAGGCTGCTAGGATGAGAGCAGGGATAAGTGAAACCATGACCTCTCACCCAGCAGCTCTTATTTAAATTAGCAACAAACTGGTCTGGCAGTCAGTTACTCAGATGAAAGCAGTGCTAATGGAGAGTAAGGACAGGAGTATGGTCTGCAGTAATAAAGATGAAGCTGCTGAGCATCCTGCGTAGAATTACACAGGAGTAGGGCGGTACAATTAATCGAATTTTATTCACGGCTGCCACGATTAAACGAAGATGATCGTCAGCGATATTAACATTCCAATAGCGGCTCTGATGCGTATCAAATCATGCACTTTCTCAACTTAACGTCAGCCAACCAACAGGGAGCAAAAACAAACTTTTAGGGCTTCATTAAGCTGCCTAAAAAAGGAGCACCAATGAGTGTGTGCGCGTGTTTGAGTAGTGCTGGGCTGGCCATCATGCGAGTGTGTGTGTGAGTCTGTATGTGTGAGTGTGTGAGTGCGTGTGTGTGCGGCTGAATGAGAGTGTGTGTGTTTGTGTGTGCATGTGCATGTGTGTGTGTGAGCATCAACTCATCAACAAGAGGGGTATTACTGTGTTTCATATTCAAGACCACATCCTCAAAAAAAAAAAAAACTGCAGCCCACACTAAACACAGCTGTACAAATCTTACAGCCTGGTGCAGTTTGAATAAACTTCTTTCTGGACAGCCTTTTCCAGCACACACTCATCTCAAAAACAATTGCACCTAAGCACAGGCAAACAAAACACCTGGAGCACAGGAAACTAATTTGAACTGCACTGGACGATTAAGCTTAACGCATTCTCCTCAAACACAAGCCTGAAATACAGAGTGTCACAGCAGCCCTCCCTCAGACTACAGGCACAAAATCATTGCGGAATTGAGAGAAAAAGACATTAGACTGACATGGACATTAGAACAGGCCAACAGTGCATGTTTTTGGTTTGAAATGCAGGCAAACTATTCTTCTTGGTAGATCTGTTGTTACTTCAACCTACTGGAGACTCACTCATCTAACCTCACAAACAAAACTTTCATTAGTGATGCAACCTGGTGCATGAAAGTGATTTGTGTAAACATTTTGAAAGCCTACATCATTCTTTCATATTTTAAGTTCATCCATATTCAATGCATGCTTGTCACGTTAACTGCAATACCTGTTACCATGACAAAATGTTTTATTTAAAAAAAAAAGTTATTAATGATTGTTGATTTAATGTTACAATTAAAGCAGATGCTTAAAGTGGCCAAACTGGCTGATTAGTTATCTTACTTCTTAGCTATCTTCTTATAGGTATTAAAACCTAATGTACTGATGTGATGTCTCTCGCAAGCACGCACAAATCATATGCAGAGCTGAAGAAAGACACTTTTTTCCCCCTTGAGAGCAAAAACGTCTTCCAAAAGTGCTAAAGCACGAAGTTACAACTGATATTCTTTGTATCATAATTTGTGCCAGTGAATGTGGATTTATTGCTTTCTTTTAGTGACATTTATTTACTTCCGTCAAAGGCACCAAATTCATGTTCTACTTTTTACAAAATATGACTAAAATCTAACAACTGTAGAAAAGTCATATCAGCTTAAATCATTATAAGAGATCTAGTGACTGTTTCCTACAAACAGCAGAGGTACAGTTTTGACTGCACTGTTAGGGTTAGACTTCAAACTGTGCAAAACAGCTCTGGATGGGGCAAAATCGACCCATGGCGAATCACGCCTTACAAAGCTAATAATTACAAACAAAAAAAAGCAAAATCAAAAATGTTGTTTACAATAAACTTTTTCCTTAAAACATGTCCAAACCCCCAGAAGTGATTGACTGTTTCTGTCTGAAATTTATGTTTTTATTTTCCCTTAATAATCAGGTGATCAAATCTCTATTTCAATTCAGTTTACATTCATTTTTGAATGCTTGGTCAAAAAATGACAAAATGCAAAGCATACTTTTCTTTTATGTAAACCAAGGCTGAAAGAAAAATAAAATCATCATGTACATTAAATCATCCTGAAGTGTTTCTGCTTTTACCTATTAAAATGTGGTAATGAAAATGAGCCCTGATCATTTGATTAGAAAAGCTAGAGAAATACTATGAAGTAAAATGCCAAGTGATTTTAAATCTTTCCCCTAATGGCATTTTTGTCCTTCTCCCACACAATTTCTTGGACTGCATTTCAGTTCATGAACAAAAGGGTGTTTTAGAAAAGAAAGAAGAGTAATAACTGGTACAAACTGATGTTAGTTTCTCTCAGCACATATCTTGGAGATTCACACCCACGCAAACTGGTTCCTTTCAAACCCCAACACAGCCAAAAAAGGTTTGGGGAAACAAACCTGCTAAAGTGTACCCAACACTGAAATCTAGCATCACATTCAGGCAGTAGCGTCACTAGAGAATTATGAATGAGGGGCTAAGACTTTCGAAAAGTGGGTCTAACAATGTGTCGGGTCAATGCAACAGGTTATTAAAATTATGAGTGAAAGAAAGAAACAAAGGAATAAAGAATGTAAGAGAAAGAAAGAGAGAAAGAAAGAAAGAAAGGCAGCTAATTGGTTTGTTTTTCTCTCTCTCCTTTCATGCGTTTAATATCAGTATTTTTATTAAATAATTTTAATAAAATAATAAGTGGTATTTTTTTTTATTATTTTCTTTTGACTTAAACTGGCAAATTCATCAAAAAAATAAGGGGTTTAAACTATGAAGACATGATTGCACAGACCATAAAGAAGAGTAAACAACAATTTACATCCCATCTATTTTAGTGGACTGAAGAACATTTGGGGGCTATTAATGCTTAATCCATCCCTCATTTCTTTGTACACAGATAACGAATTCAATGATACCCTCAATTCAATACCATTCTAAATATTTCAATATTTATTTACAAACAATATTCACATGTAGGGATGACCTGATGCAGCCCCATGTTCATGAACTGCAGACAGTTCATTATACACCAACAGCAGGAAGAGCAATGACATCCTCCTACAGGAACATGAAAGAAACGCAAAAGAGTAGGCAGCCAAAATGCTGAGCTTCCGAAGAGATAAGCCTCCCTGCAGCTGACAAGCAGCAACAAAAGCTTCTGACACTCAGAGAGAAAATGGAGAGCCTAACTTTAAACTACTGAAAGCATTAAAGTGGTTCAGGAGACTAGAGATGCTTCTAAGAATGCAATCACAAAGCCTGTGCTGGAACATGGCAGAACAATAATGGAGCAGAGTAATTGCTGGAATAACTGTAGAAGTAGGAACATTTATTATTTTTAGTAAGGCTACTGCTGTCCCTAACTGTATAATGAATGCTGTAACAGAGAGCAATAAATCAAACACACACACACGTGCATTTCTAAAACTGAGACCATGGCTGTCTACAATATAAGTGAGTGAGTGAATGAGGTGAGAGAGAGGGGGAGAGTGTGTGAGTGTAAAGAAGAAGGGGGAGAGAGAAGTAGAGAAAAAGAGCAAGAGAATGAGAGTGAGAAACATCAGACAGACTGAAAGAGAGTGAGAGCACCCAAGAGCCTAGGGGGGACAGAAAGAGAAAAGAAAACAAAAAAGAATGAAGAGAGAGGGAAACAAAAGAGGAAAAACCAGAGAGAGAAAGGAAGAAGGAAACATAGAGGGAAGCGAGAGAAAGACTGGTAGAGTAGAGAGCGAAAGAGAAGGAGCGAATTCTCATACAAACAAGTGCGCTCTTTTCTCATCAGTGTGTGCTCCTGTCAGTCGGAATTACTCACACCATCACTAATGACAATGTGAAACTGTAGAGCTGTTAGCTGCTGACATTTCACCCTCAGGAAACACATCAGCGTCACTTCGGTAAACACACTCATACATGCTGCTCCGAGTTTCACAGGTGCATTTCTTATCTCTGTTCCTGAAGACGCACAACTCCACCGCGCATTCTGCTGCCAATTAAAACACTCCCCACCCTCAAACCTTCATTCATCTCGGCCTCCTCAGCGCCTCCACAGAGAAAGAGCCCTTCTGGGTGTTTGGAACGCAAGCCTTGTTTATGACATCAATTTCAAAACAGACGAGCCAAGCTCAACAATGTATTTGCTTGATTTCATAGGTGGAAAGGTCAATAGTGCCCCCTATGGGCTGTGCTACTGACTGTATTGAGAATCAGTGGCAGATTTGGGGCAAGAACAAAAGACAACAAATTGCTGTATATTCTGAACCAGTAAAGGACTGTAATCATACTTAATACCTAATTACTACAGAAAGTTGCATGAGGGGGCAGAAACAAGCAGAAATGTATTTAAATACACTTTTAAATCAAACACAATATAAAACTGGAAGACTGAATGATGTGAATGAAGTGCAGAAGAAAGCTGCATTCATTTGAGACTCAACACAAGCTCCTTACCATTGACGACCGTGAGGTAGGCCTTGTTGTTGTTGCGGGCCTTGTTGGTGAGCTCCTCTGTGATGTCCATGTGAGCGTGGATCTCCTCCCTCAGCTCCTCCAGAACAGCACACAGGTCGTTCTCCCAGAAGCCCTTGTCCAGTAGCTCCAGCAGCTCACCCAGCTGAACTTTAGAGCTGTAGTACCAGATCCTCTTGCCCAACTCCGTCTCATCCTCCTCCTCCCTGAAACACAGGCACACACCGCTTCAGCAAACACTCAAAATATACAAGGCTTATGTTTATAGACACATAATGGAAACATTCGCATGCACAATCACCGATCTTAGTGTGGCCTTTACAGTTGATCACCATTAGCTGATTACCATCCAATCAAGACAAAAAAATATTAACCATTGCCCTTTACTAAAGCAGATTTAGGGTCACAGCAGCAGATACATAAAACATGCATGGTGAATGCACATCCTATTAAACAGAATAGCAAATGAAACTGGACAGTATGTTTAGTTACTCCCCTAACATCCCAAAGCAGCAGTGAGACAAATGTGCTTTATATCAATTTATATCAGTTAGGAAAGTTCAAATAAAAATCTGTTCATGTCATTTAAATTACTAAATGACTCAATTTAAGTGTAAATGTTTTATATATCACATTACAGCACAACATTTTTCTCTGCGTTTAGCCCATTCACAAGGTGAAGCAGTGGGCAGTCAGAACCGCAGTGCCCGGGGAGCAATGTGTGGGGATATTACCTCAAGATACCTCAGTGGTGCCACTAGCAGTCATGGGATTCAAACCCACAAACTTCTGATTGCTGGGGCACACCATTAACCAAAAGACCACCAGCTGCCTCCAAAAAATAAGCTCATTTTTGTGAGGTGTTTCAATCCATAACGACTCGGCTGCAGCCCGAAACTGTAACCACTTAACGACAGCTAGATACACAATGTTAAACATTTGTTTGCCACAAGGCACGACAGAAGCGAAAACCATTTTTCCCGCCATAGAAAAAAATCAGCTTAGACCCACAGATCCTGATATATGCATGACCCCGACTACACAATGACCACCCAATGGCTATACTGCTTTCACACACAAAAACAAAGCTCCGACCACATCCAGACATCTAGAGCCGAAGACATTCCAATCACAAAAATGCATTAAATGCATTTAACGTCATCATCCAGACACTGCAATGTAACAGCAAGTGTAAACAATCATTTAGTTTTGCCTAAGCAGATCAAATATGCCGGTAAATACAGAAAAATATGCCCTAAAGAATCTGTTAATTAAACATAACAAAGGTGCTTGTGATTTGAAAAGAATCTGAGGGGACATATTGGGCAAAGACATCAGAAGAGGTGTTCTTTACAAGCCTGTTTTCATATGATATAAAAATAAGGTTTTTGAACTTTGAAACAAACACATTGAACTAGGGCTGTGCAATTAATTGCAATCGCAAAAAAATCGCGATTTAAGCACATGCAATTTCTAAACCGCATAAGGCT
>JBBMFX010077436.1:0-10348 GCA_037832545.1 Rhabdalestes septentrionalis
CCCGCCCCACCCAGCGCATTGTCATCTGCTAAAATCACAGCGCAGATTTCTGGCGGAAAAATGCACGATGCGCTCGCTCAATATAAGAAATGATTAGTTGCGCCAGTGACGAAAGCACGTTGCGCCGTGTGCATTAGCGGACCCTGAGACTATTAATGCTAACCTGATCTTTGCAAATTTTATTCCAAAAGAATAAAAGAAGAGTTTAATCCCAATTACCAGGCTCTAATCTTCCAGTGCAACCACAGGTCTAGTTTAACTGGATCGGGTTTATTAAATCAGCAGACTCTGCATTGTGGTAGAGTTTGTTGTGTTGCACTTCAAAGAATGCCTGGGTCAGTTCAGCCAAGGGAAAGTTCTGCTGACGTGGTTATGAAAATTTAATCTGATATCTCTGCTCTTGAGACAGACACCCAGAAAGCTGCTGGTCAAGTTTGGCAGAATGTCTCAGTGAATGCTCTCACTTCTGGCTGTTATGAGTTTCACAGTAATCTCTTAGATCAACGTGACAAGCCAAAGACACTTGGTCTGCTGATTTCCATTACTTTCTGGTCTGGCCACTTCAACACATTTCTTTTTTTAAAGGATTCATATCTCAGGGAAAATGGCTTTAGCTTGCAAACCTCAATACATTTTCATGTAGTGTGTAAACTTCGTTGACGTTTTAAATCAGTACTGTTTGCTCCCCTGTCCATATGTATCATTTCTACTATAACTCATCTTTGGCCAAAAGCAGTGACTCTTTCAAATCACACTGAGTTTATAAGGAATGTTTGTGGACTATTTGGAGATAAAATCTGGTACTTGTCTCCTAACAAATCCATAGGGCTTTTAGAGACAATACGCCACAAAAGAAATCATAGATCCTCCTCAATACTTGTTAGAATTATGTTCCTTTCAATGTAAAAATAGTAGTAATTGTTCCAGGTTGCCATAGTGCAAAATGAAAGAGATTCTTTTTGCACTAAGCCAACCTGGAACATTTAATGCCACTTTGTCATCTTTTCATTCTTTTGAACTTCGAAAGCCAGTGGCTTATTTAACATTTATTTAACATTACAGTTATTGTTCTAAGAGCAGGTATGAGTGCTTTCAGGGAATTGAGATATTTGTGTGATGTTTATTTTGCTGAAAATTTTAAAAAAGGAAGAGAAAACAGGATTTTGTCCAAAGTAAGGTTTAGATTTGTCTTCTAAAAAAACACATTTTATATTAAATCCTTCCATAAAACATGCTTCCATTCTTCAAGATAACTCAATAACTATAATTAGACCCACACAGTTACAGATGGGGATATTTTAGGCTTCTTTTTTATGTATTTTGAACATCAGTGTGATTCATTTCTTAGCATAACACCTACAAAGTCATGTTCCATCACTCTAACATTCCACAACCCTCTGGACTTGGAAGGACCTCAGGCTACATTAATCATTTACTGAATAACACCAGTAACCTCTAATCATTCCATCACACCAGGTGAAGAGAAGACCTACTGGGACAAGAGAGAAATCAATCTGTAGCTAACAGAGGTAACAAATGAACAGTCACTTCAGAGAAGGTCATTCACCCTGCTTGACCTATTCAGCCAGTCCCTTCCCTCCAGCCCCAGACACCAGCAACCTTTACTTCAACTTCCTCTGACCTCAGATATTGCCGGGAAACAACACAAAAGAACAGGGCAGAGGTAAGTAGAACAGCATCTGAATTTAGTTCACTCTGAATCATCTAAACAGATGCTTTTAGTGGATCTACACTACTGATGAAAAGCTTTAGAACACCCCAGTGTTTCAAGCATTTTTATTGAAATTCAAACAGTCCAATCCAATGAATAGCATGAAATGGTACAAAGAACAGTGCTGAACTTCCAGATGTTTAAAAATGGTAAGTTTATACAGAATGGGAAATATATCTGTAGCTTGAATTTCAACACAGAAAAATTGAGGTGCTCTAAAACATTTGATCAGCTGTGTATAGCATAGAACACCAATGGTTTTTTGCATTTTTTGACAAAAAAATGTGGTCATATTTGATAGTGGACAAAAAGGCCTGGCTCACAAGCAAAGTTCTAATCCATCACAAAGGTGCTCAGCTGGGTTAAAATCAAAACTTTGTGCAGATCACTTGAGTTCCTACACACAATGGTTAAATTATGTCACAAATCACAATTTGTATACAGGAGTACAGTCCTGCTGCAACAGGAAAGGGTCCAAAGCTGAAAGTGTTTTTCAAAAATGTCATTAATATTACCCTATACTGGAACTAGAGGCCTAAACACAGAAAAAAGTCCCAGCCTATTATTCCTACTTCACCAATATGCAGTGTACCTTGAATTTGCATTAACCATCTTATCAAATATCTTTCTGGTGAGGAGAGCTTAATTTAGGGTGCTTCTTTACACTTACAAACTGTATATAAACCGTTATGATTCAGTTGAGCTACTGTATTATTTGTAGTTGCATTCCTGTGTTTGATCCATAAAAAAAGGACACATCCTAGTGATCAAGCATTTGTTTTTGTTTAAAAAAAATAATTTGTAAATATACTCTAAATAGATACAAGTACTGGGATGGCTGACCTGTACACCAACATCGACTTTAATTACTTTGCATTCAAATACATGAAATTTAAAATTGAGTTGGTCCTCACATTGCAACTGTTTAAACTTTTCTTGGAAGGCTTTCCACAGATGTTGTACATTTCTGTGGGAATTTGTGTCCTTGTATTCTGTAGAGCATTTATGAGACATCAGACGCTGATGTTAGACGAGAAGCTCAATCTCAGTTCCAGTTCATCCCAAAGGTGCTGGGTGCGGTTGAGGTCAGGGCTGTTACCAGGTAAGTTCTTCTACACTGAACTCATCCAGGACACTGACCCTCCAGGACTGGAGATTTACTGAGCCTATCAGTACACTTTTCCCACTGTTTATGGAAATTGCATTGCTATATACATGCAGTGGATGGGTGTGGCAGAAACACTTAGACTGCATAATTAGAATATATGTTCACATCATTTTGGCCATAAAGCACAGAGGTCCCCAAACACCGGGCCATGGACCAGTATCAGTCCGTGAGTCGTTTGGTAGTGGGCTGGACAGAAAGACAGAATAAAACATTTTTAATTGATTATCAGAGCCTGAAGGTCTTTTATTTTGAAAAAATATTTGTCACAAGATATGGTACATCAAAATGTCGTTGATATAGCAGGTCAGTCCTTAAAATAATGAAAAAAATAAAAACCTAGGAGATAAAGAAAGGTTGGATACTGGCCATGTGATGACCTTTTAAATTTGTGCATAAAATGGAAAGAAAGGTAAAAGAAACACATATGGGCCCACTCTTCCACTCAGTTGCTACTTCACATGCTGAGGATCACAGGTAGTCCCTCACTCCACCTCTCTTTTCAGCATTCTGTGGACTAATGAAAGACCCTGGTATGTGGTATGACGTTACATATTGGAGCCTGTCCATAACCTGTCATTTTACTGTTTAAATCTCCATGTTTCCGCTTCCTGACAGCACCACTCCTTATTAAATACTAATGCATATTAAAATCAGCTCCTCCTCACTGGCGTTGACGGAACTCATGATGTATTAGATTAGTAATTAAAGCTCAATCCATCCATCAACAGATCATGTAGTTCATAAGATCATGACTGAAAGAGCTGTGTATATACTTAACCCTGCAGCAAAAGGTCACATGGACACTGAGGTCATTTATTACCAGTAGAAAAGCCAAGTAAAACAGCACTTAAAGGCACTCTGAGCACAAATATAGACCAGCAGGCCATTTCCGGGAAGTGGCTGAATAAGAATGTGATAGTACAGCAGAGAGTGTAAGTCTGAATACTAAATGAGTGCGACCTTCGCCAGCACTGATTGAATCACTTGACACTCGATAAATCAAAAAGGCACTGCAGGGAAATTTATACTTGTCTCTTCTCTTGCCATGACAGAATTGTTGGAACACTCAGCAACCCCTAATTCCACCACACGTGTGCATGAACGGCTCTTCACAGGAATGAAATCATTGAAAAAAGCAACTCAACAACACACGATTTGGAGGAGAGGCCAAATTAGATTTACTGCTCATGGGCCTTTGTTAAAGACATGAAATAAATAAAAGGTTGTTTGAAAATAAGAATGGAAACTGATTGCTTTTTTAAACTTAATAAATTCCCATCAAATAATTTGATTGTTCTAGATGAGCTAAAATATTTTGAAATGCATTAAACATATTACTGAGGGAAAACCAATTTGACTACATTTTTTGGGGATCGTCATCTTACTGGATCCGACCATCTTACTGGATCCGACCAAGATCCATTCACTATTTATTCATTCAGTTTCTTCTGCTGATCCAGCCCCAGGTCCCACAGGTAGCAGACTAATCAAGATGTAACCAAGATCCAGTTTTATCTTTTTGGCAGAAATGGACAAGCCAAGCCGATGATGCCCATGAAAACTCCAGAGAACTCGGTTCCTATCAAAGTTCCAGGACAAAAATTTTCCATCTGCATGCCCCCTTTTGCCCATCTAAGGCTGCCAACAATTATGTAGCTAACTACCAATTTTGCTTCATTACCAAAGCTTGCTTCATTTTTGACTAAACCAAAACATTTTACCTAAGGATTGCCTTCACTGATTCAACTCCCAAGGAATGCTGGTGATTGGTCAGGATGTCCGCAGCCCAACATGAAAAATATTCAGTGATTCGTTAGAAACTCATATACATTCACTTAGCATTGTGCAGTACTGTGGACCTCACTGTACAGGGAAATGGTGCTGAAATGACTAGGAAACCTACTGGGTATGTCTAGAGCTGCCTTTATAGTGTTAAATGTCCTTTTCTGCCTTTTTAATCCAACGTCCACTCTGAAGATGGTCCCAGCTTTGTGGTCTGTCAGCCTCTGCATTAATGTGCTCTTAACTGTGATGGCTATTTGAGTGGGTTTAATCATGACCGCGTGTGAACTTTAGTGTGTGTGTATGTAAGTGGAGAGATGTCCTGCATGTCAGAGTGAGAGAAACTTTTAATGATCAGGCTCACACTCTCTCTGCAGCACTAATTGGCTTAAACGAGCGACAGTGACCACCTGCTGGCAAGTGCCACTCGCCACCTTTTTAATGGAAATGTTGCCCGCTGTCAGTCTCAATGGTCACTACATCTAATCAGAGCCGGCATATGACATTTCACATAATGTAGCTGCCCCCAACTTCGTTTAACTACTTTTATCCCATCACCTTCTCTGAACACATGTAAATGTTTTTATGGTTGTGACATCACACCTGTAAAAAATTCAGTCCACTGACTGAAGCGTGATTTCAAGACTCTAAGTGTTTGTAGGTTAGAGACCTAAGAATGATATTTCAATCCAAAGTGTGAATGTGATATTGCATTTTGAACACAAAACATTCAATGAGTGATATTTCAAGCAACAGCATTGTTTATAGTTTTAATAGAGATGTAACAAAGCAGAGAAAAGATTTCAAAGCAAATATGTGAAAATGGGCATGATAACATGACAGCATTGTGGAGGATAGAAATGATCATATTTGTTTTTGATCGTTTTTGATCATTACAACTATACATAATGTATACAATGTATACAAATATACATAAATACAAAAAAAGTGTCCAAACTCTATTCCATCCTATATCTCCATGCATTGTAGAGAATGGAAATGATTTACGTCCGGGATTTATGTAGTATTATTTTGCAAATATATTGCAAACACTCAGTACCCACTCCATTCATGTCCTCCTTCCTTCTGTCTCCTTGAGAGAATTATGCCACAAAGGAACACTGCTTTCACATATCTGCATGCCAAATTTTTTCAAAATAACCTAACCATATCAAATTGCAAACCAAGAATGGTAAATCTATTTAAATTCTGGGTGTTATCTATTTAAATGCTGAGTGTATCATTGCACCCCTTGTTTACACAATACATCATATTTTTCTGTTTAAAAAAGGAAGAAACATCCGGTTTTCAATGACATGAGCTCTAGTCAGGAGACCTGAGATGACAACCATGCACTGTGTATACGAGAGCATCCACCCTTGACCGTGACAGTGTTCAAAGACCCCCCACCCCCTAACAAAAATGGTTAAATCTTCCATGAGCCACTGTTTATTCCATGAAAAATACATTAAAAGAAAGACAGGACAGAAGCATGACTGCAAAGAGCTGTGCCCTGGCTCAACTAGTCACCGCAGCACCTTGTTTTTAAAATCCTGTAGCCTGTCACTGGCCACTGCTTCTCTCAGTGCTTTAAAGAATCCGAGGTAATGAGCCGTGTTGTGAAGCTTCAGTAACACCCCTGCCAACAGTTCATTGGTCATCAGCAAATGATGGACATACGCTCTCTTATGGTTCTTACAGCAGTAACAGCCACATCCTTCCACCAGTGGACGGAAATCGTCCCGGTACCTAAAGAGAAAACACAATGTTCACTTTCTCAGAGAATACACACCTCATACAATTCATCACGTACACCTACCTTGTATACAATTGTGTAAAATATTGAGCCACCCCTCCTATCTTCATATTTTGCTGCTAAAAAGCCAGACTTTAGTTCTAAAGAAACAGTTCTCCAGGCTTTCGGAAGGAATTTCAAAGGCTCTCATTTTAAATTCAGTCCCTGAACCTGACCAGAGGAAATTTGGTTTGTTAAGACACACAGTGGCCTACATATAAATCATTCAGTCATAACAAAGACTATCAAACTTGAGGCCTGAACCAGTAAAGAAACAGGAGCACATGATTCCAGATGATCAGGCGGTGATCAGTATACTGGTGGTACTGAATGCTGAGTGGTTGGATCTCCTTCATCTCCTTGTATCTTTAGACGCTTTGCAATCTGTCTTAGTAGAACTATTGTGCACATTTCTTTCATTTAAACTAGATTATATGTAAATTTTCATACCAACAAGGTGATTCAAAGCAAAATATGAAGAAATGACCCATGGCTCAAGGCTTCTGCATTATACTGTACCTGTACTGGCATTTCTCTTAGAAACAACTCCATATGGGTACAATTACAGACTGTAGCTTATCTGCACCATATATAATGCTACTCTCCATCAATCAATGTCAGGGGACCACCATAGGACCATCGCTATATTATTTGAGTTGGTCAGGCTCAGCGCAGAACTGATAATGTAATAATAGCATAGTAGTGTGTATGGCAATAGTATGAGAATATCAGGCACAGCAGTGTTCCTGGAAATTTTTATATGTGACTACTGAGCTAGAAATATCCGGCCAGCAGTGGTTCTGTGCTTAGAAAAGGCTGCTGATGAAGTGTTTGAGGATGACTAATACAAGGTGGAGAAAGGTGGAGTTTCTAAGTGAATACTTACAGACAGGCAACAAATCAAAAAAACAATTCATTAGGTATCTAAAACGTGTGTGAACATATATTGTTTTATAGTTTTAAACATTTTTCCCCCATTTAATTAATTTTAGATTTTAATTTACTCTTAATTATTATAACTATACTTCACAGTCTCACAGGTTTTCCTGGAGCTCATTTCACCACACATTTGTACAAGTATAAATGTGTATGTGACAAAGAATTAAAAAGTGTCAGTAACACATATATGCTCTGATAAATGATGTTCTAGGCATGGAAAGCTTCGTCTTTTCTGGATCATTCACAATTTCTGATCTAATAAAAACATAAATGTGCTGCTTTACTGGCCATTCTGTGTTGTTTTGGCACAGAAACAGTCATGGGTACATTTTTGCTGCTTCCGTCTACAATCATGCATAAAACACCCTCCTGTGACAGCAGGACTTTTATTCAACCTTATTCACAACCCCTTTTTGCTAAATGACCTTTAATGTGTGAAAGGAGTTGCCAGAACTTTAATGCACCTTGGAATAGATTTTAAATGCCTCTGGAGCCAGACTGGAGTGAAAGAACACTACATTCCAGAAGATTTTTCTTCAGGACCTGTGATAAACTGGCAACCTGTCCAGGGTGTTTCTCTACCATTCGCGCCGAGGCTGCAGAACCCCATGAAAATGCTTTACCTGAACCCACCTGGTTCAGGTTAAGCATTTCAGATAACGGACGACAGATGGATGTTTGGATGGATGGATGGAAGTATGGACGCACCAACAATTAGTATACTGATGATGTGGTAGAGAGCTGTCTAACAAATCAGACCAAAATCTCCCATAGATGTTCTCTGGTGACTGTAAATGCTAAAATCTGATTTATATAATTTTTAAACACATTTAAATATTCAGAGACGCCTTGTGCACTGTAGACAGGGGCACTCTCCTCCTGGAGACCACTATTACCAAGATAGGAATGTTTCATCCCAGGATAAAGAAGAATAAATTCGTATTGAATTGCAACCTAAAGTATGCCAGCAAATGCCTACTCCCATAGCATAAACGAGCAACCTGACAGACTAACGCTAAGCGTCATGCATTCAGACCTGCTCACTCATGAAGACTATGGTCAAATGACTCACCTGATCATATCAGCTTTCCACATCTTTGTTTTTGGACCACTGACCAAGCAGATGGTCATTTGACTTTGTAACGAGTGGTTTATGCACAACAGCCCTATAATCATATTTCTCTGTATGTACAGTACTGTGCAAAAACTTGGAACCATTTATTTTTCTTTTTGTTCTCCATGGTTTGCCATCCCCCACACCATCAACTATTACAATTGATTACTGGGGCCCAGTGATGCTCAGATTAAGTCAATTGGTTTTTCTTACAGGCAGACATCCCTTCCATGGAAACATGGTCTGATAGTACATTTTTAATAGGGCTATATTTAAGTTTTCTTTTGACTTCCAGTTCAAAAGAATGGTTTTCTTAGCAATCGTTAGTACTGTGAGTAGCATGCGAGATTTGTTTGCTTCTATAGTGATGTTAGTAAGATCACCAAGCAGACAGAGTGTAGGTGAGGCAGGAATGGGGTGCCCTAGGTTTGTTGTTAAAGTTTCACAAATCTGCTGCCAGAACTCCCTAACCGGTGTGCAGTGCCACAGAGCATGCAGGTAGTTATCAGGTGTTTTAGTTTTACATGTTATACATATATTAGTGTTGCTGATATCCATCTGGAACAACCTTTGTCCTGTGTAACGTGTCCTGTGTAAAATTTATACTGTATAAACTGCAAGTTAGGATTTTTAGTAATTTTAAAGGTGTTTAAACAAATTTGCTTCCGGAAGTTACTGTCGGGATTGATGAGTAAATCCCTTTCCCATTTGTGGGTAGGGAGTGAGAGTGTCTTCTCATATTCTGTTATGTAAGCATAGCTTCCAGACATTAGTTTTTTGGTTGGGATTTTTAGAAAGTTTGCAATTATAGGTGATGGTTGAAGGTCTGGAGCCATTTTTATCAGTAGTGCATTTCTTCTGCCAGCAAAAATACAGTGAACATTTTCGTATTTGATGAAAGTTACAAGAGGTCTGGAAATGGTTAAGTAAACCCTTTGCCAGGCATAAAACCACTATTCACTGTATTAATGTTATTTGTATTTATTGTAATAAAATTCTTTAACACTAAGTTAACACATCTGCCAAGTAGCAAACAGCTTTGAGTACAATCTTCGCAGGTGCCTAAGATTTTGCAAGGCACCACAACTCTGAATGGACTCTTGCATCAAATGGGCACATGTTTACTAATGTCTTTCAAATAGACCTGAATGCAGATGTGGCAAGGTTCCTTAAGGGAATAGCTGTGCAGTCTTTGTGGATAAACCTCCTGAATAGAACACCTTATGTTTCCTCATTTAAATATTCAAATTGTTTTGCCATCCGTCTGTACATGGTAGGCATTTCTAATAGCCAATGACCGCAATGCAAGGTACAAATCAGTATAGAATAAACAGTGAAACTGTACTAGAGGTCGACCCATATATCGGCCGGCCGATATTTGGCATTTTTTATGTATCGGCATCGGTTTGATATCCAAGTGCACTACGCCGATTTACAGAAAGGCACCTCTGCGGTCAGCCCAGTATTATTGTTGCTGTGGAACATGTGGCCCATGCTGCTTGTGCTGAGAGAGTATTTAGTGAGATTGGAATTATCTATGACAAGAAGAGGAGTAGGCTCACAGGAGAAAATGCAGAACGTTTGTGTTTCTTGCATGACAACCTGCAGCTCTTATACTGGGAGTACTAACAACTTTCAGTGAGGGATGGGTGGGAGGAGAAAGAGTCAGGGACTGGAAGTGGGATTAAAATTGAACATAATACAAAAAGGAATGTGCATGTTTAAAAAAATACCTCAAGATTTGCACTAAATGATTTTGATGCTGCTGTGTTTATTGTTTACAAGTTTAAGTTATTGTTTAATTGTATTGTTATTGTT